>JAANYP010007202.1:0-11437 GCA_020465985.1 Centrapalus pauciflorus
GCATAGTTGTAACTTTTAGCCATGACCAAATATTTATTTCAGCCTGATACGGCTTTCAATATTTGATATTTATGTAGTAAATATGTAAAGCAAATTTACAATGATTTGCATGCATCTTGATCATAGCACATTAGCACTTGACAATATTTCAGAAACATACCAAGCACTTTGATAACTAAGGTTAAAACTTGCAATATCAGCCTCTTATCAAACCCAGAGCGGCAGTTGACTAGCGCCAAAATGTTCTCTATGTGTTCAATGACCAAGTATGGTTGCTGCTATGCAATAGGCCACTACCAGCAACAAAATAAGTTGTTGGATATCACAAATGATTTAATTAAAGAAGATTTATAGAAGAGACTTTATATCTTTATGGACCTAAAAAATCCTATTGAGAAATCAAAAAATGCAGAAAAACAAAAACAAAAAAATAGCACATGCAAATGTGCTTCAGTCCAAGAATGACCGACGTCCACGGACGCGCCACCGGGTCTATATATTACATTCAGAATAGGGCTTACAAATACACAAGGATGTATATTTATAGGGAAAGCTGACACCGAAATCCATAACAGGCTTAGGCCCACATACTGAAAAACGATGCGTTCTGAGGCACTGCGCCCTCGTACACCCACTTCCATGGAGAGTTTAGTTGCTGCGGCAACCATCCGTCTCCACAAGTTTAACACCATATAGGCTTTATACGATCACCAACAATGCATCAGCCTTCATTATGTGCAAGAGTAATGCTGACCTTCTACAGGCACTGTTTAGAGGACTCGTTCAGAAGATTTATGGGAGCAGCCAGGAATCATGAACAATGGTCAGACGGCAGAATCTTAGTATAGCTGACGTAAAGAGTTTTACTGAAACTCAGTTCCATGTTGGAGAGTTTGGCAAACTTAAGCTTCCTCTAGGGCTCGAGTTTTAACATTACAGTCTTGAGATGGTTTCTTAGTTATGCGACGAAATATGTTCCTGATTTTTTATACAAGTGCGGATTGCTAAATCAGATACTATGATTTACCTGAAGATCAGTATAGTGAACTCGATTCAGGCAACGGAGCCCAAACTAGTATTATAGGAGGCTGATTGGAAATCTCAATTGCCAGAAATTTACTCCAAAACTCTACACCAACAATAAGAATTCTACGAACTCTAAATAGGATTAACTGTCATCGATCTGCAGCATTATTGTGGTTTCTAGTTCACCTATCAAGTCATGATGCACACTTTGTTCTGTCTACCAAGCATAATAAATTAACAATCATGTATATAAATGCAAAATGCATGGCACTTAGCACAACAGGGACTGATTCTAGGTGCACTACATAAATTTTGTGGGATTTGTTTCATTGCTATATAAAAAAAACTTCAACTTTGAATATCAAACGTAACTGCACTTCACTAGAATTGCGTTCGCCTGCAACAGCATCAGAAGTTTGTAAAACTGGCAAAATTTTCAGTTAAATTGTTGGCTATTAAAAGTTCCTGTTGCTAGATACAATGTGCTTATGTCATAGAGTACCCTAGATTATCCAATATTAGATATTTGAAGGGTTAATTTAATCACATTCACATCATGAATAATGTTAAGGTAAAAGTTACTAACCAGTATCCATTCCGACCCTCCCAACATCAGTGACTTGTTGGTAGTATACTTTCTGCCATGCTGACATGTCACATTTTAGTATGACTTGGGTCTTCTGTGGAAGGTACTTTTCCACCTCATCTTTCTTTCTTCGCAAAATAAATGGCCGTATAACCTGGATTTTGTAGTATAGAGAAATTGATTAGAACAGATTGTGGCAGAAGAAGAGTATAAGGTAGAACAATAAGCCTACCTGGTGTAGGCGACGAATGATCAAAAGCTCTTCTTCATCTGTTAGAGAGACATCACACCTATCTGCAAATGGTGCATTAAACCACTCCTCAAAATTCTCTACTGAATTGAAAATGGTTGGAAGGAGAAAATTAAGTAGGGCCCACAGTTCTTGTAAACTATTTTGTATTGGAGTGCCGGTTAACAAAAGTCTCCGTCGAATTTGATAGCTGCAAAATATTGTTCAATCAGTGAAAGTTCAAGAAAAAACTTCGAATTACGAACAGTATCAAACGTTTATTTCAACTTATCAATTATTTCATCTATCCAACATTGTCTTAACTTGGAAACAAAGATTATAATCTCATACTATTTAGTATCTTCATCAATGCATTCTTACTTCAATATTTCTCTCGAGGTGGCAAAATGGGCAGTGTGGATCGCGGGTCAAAACAGGTAATTTTAAGCCTAGGTCAAAACAAGTCAAGAAGGATCGAGTTCACCCACCAACACCTTTTTCTCCATTTTTACAGATAATTAATGCATTAGATATGACTTTCAAGCTAATATTTATTTAATGGTAAATTGATAAATTTATTTATTTAAATTTTCCTGATTTTCTAGTTAAAATTTTTAGAACTTTCTAATTTTTGAGTTCTATAAAGATTTATTTGATCAGTATCAATAAGTTCAGGAGTCAAGACTAAGGACTTCAGAGACACAACTACACAAAAGTGAAACTCTGTCGGATTTTTTTTTTCAAAACTTGCTCTTTTCTTAAGTAAAAGCCTTTAGGATGTTTATAAACATTTAAATACAATTGGCAATTGTTGACCCAGTGTTTCCCTTCTAGCTGTCTTTGACTCTTTTCTATTTTACCCGTTAGACCCTTATCTAAAAAGTACCCCTAATGGTCCGCTTTCATACATATTGACTGAATTTGTCACCTCTACTTCTCTCATTTGTTTTTTTATTAGTCACAGCACCTTGATGTTTACATTTTCACTTGCTTTATGTATGGGTAGTTTTATAAATCTGGCAACCAAATCTATGCAATGTGGGACCATAAAAGGACATTGAAAATATGACAGTAAAATCTATATTCCAATAAATTTATTAATATTTTCTATGCAGTGATAGAAGAAAATTACTGCAACATACCCAGAGACAAGAGTCTTTGCAAGAACAGATTCTGCATTTTTTAACCGATGTCCTTCATCAACAACCATGTAATACCAAGGAATTTTCTTCAAAAATGCTTTGTCTCTCATTATAAGATCATAATGGGTAATCAGCACATTAAATTTTCCATCAGACAACTCTTCTCGCATTGCTTTTCTCTCATCAAGACGCCCATCGTAAAGAAAAGCCCCAATACTGGTACATATATAAAATCAGTATGAAGTTGCATGTAGTTAAGTACACATAAACACGTCATATAAATGATGACCTACCTAGGAGCCCATGTTGAAAATTCATGAATCCAGTTAGGTAGTACTGCTTTTGGGGCCACAATTAAGTGGGGCCCAGTCACGCCTTTGTTTTCCATGAGATAAGCTATCAAGGAGATCGTTTGAATTGTCTTGCCCAGTCCCATTTCATCAGCCAATATTCCATTCAGATTGTTATTAAACAAAGACAACATCCACTGAAGCCCTTCTAATTGATAAGGTCTTAGTTCTCCACCCTGAAGTATCGATGGCTGCTCTGTTACCTGTATCATATATAATTTATTAGAAATTAAACTTTCTAGAAGTGGGTTGCTCCAAAGACCAATTAGCTAAAATCCCATCATTAACTGCAGATTAATAATTTAGAACACTGTAATGCAGACACAGCTAGGCAATCATCATAAGTATTGTACCTTCTCCTGAATCGAATGGATGGATGAATTATATTGGCGTTGGCCTTCAAGTAAGTCGGATGTTTTTACTCCATTATCAAGTTTGTCCTCAACTAAATCATCATCCTCATCAGGAGATGATATCTCAGGAGTTTCAACATTTTTAGCTGATGGCTCTTCTGGACCGTTCAAAGGTTCAATACCATCATGCTCAGCATCTTTCTGGCGACGAACAGCAGCTCCTAGACGGACAAGGAGATCATTTGTTTTCCCTAAAAGCATTGTTAAACGTTCATTCTTGCTTTCCTCGACCATTTTCATGTAAGCTTCTTGATCATCGGACTTCAAAGCTTGGAACCTCAATTTCTCTTGCCGAGTAGCACGTTGCCTTTGCCTTCCATGCCATGCCTAATTGACACAAAACACAAATTTTTCTGGGTGTGTAAAAGATAAAATGCATGCTTATAAATATAGAGAAATAAGTAATATACCTGAACACCATCATTCCGTTGCTTACGACGTTTCTGCGAGGCCTGCACTTGCAACTGGAGTTCACGTATTGCGTTAAGTATTTCTGCAAAGAATTTCCTCTTCCTAGTTTCTACTCTGTTCTTTTCTTCCTCCTCTAATTTTGTTAGTCTCTGCAACATGTAATGATGATTTAGAAGTATGAACATCTAAAAAATATGAATAACCAAATAAGATCTTTTACAAAATCATCAGAATGAAATTCATACTTTCTTATTAACAAAAGATCACATCATAAATTGCTCTAATGATGAATTCAGTAGGGTAAATCCACCCGTAACCATCAGACTCATGGATCCAATGGGCCAGAAAAAATTAGCCATGGATATAGGTTATTATATTTATCAACCCACTATGTGTACTCTTGGAACTGCAGGCGAACCAAAAGAACAGAGATACAAATTCTTGTTTTTATTTCAATGGGGATCAACAATTTACAAACTAGTGGACAATAACACTACACAGACTCAAATCAGTCGCACTCAAATGCTGAAAGTCAAATGTTTTGATGGAAAAAGCAATGAACCATCATCATGTTGTCTTGTGAAACATACGAGACAGCAAGAGATCATAGAACATTTCTAACGATGAGGGTTATTTCTTGAAGAAAATCACGTTAATGTAATGCTAATTTTGTTACTAAGATTGAAATATGACTGGCAAAGTATATTTCCAACAACAATAACATTGCCTTCATATCCAGTTAATCTACTATCAAATACTTATTAAACAGAAAATGTGAAAAAAAAAAAGAAACTAAAAGAAGAAAAGAGATCGAGGATTCGAGGAATATGTGCAAGTTCAGTCTGGACCATTTCAATCACAATAAAGTAAATATATTGCACTTTCTTCATAACATAATAATGACTTTTTGTAATTGAGAATGAAAGTTTCATAAAATTATGCAGTCTGATTATACCCTTATTATGTAAACTACCAATAATATCTTGGAAGCATTAATAGAAAGTGAACAACTGAACATATGAGGGATATATAATAGATCAAATTAAAAATATAAAATGAACTATTACCTCAGCATCTCGTTTCTTTTTAAGATGGTTGTCTGAGTCAACAGCAAAAGCATCTCCCACACCATATGAAGGACGAGACAGCCGCATCATGCCCCAATCAAAGAGTTGCTTCTCAGGATGCACACAATTTAAGCACAGCAAGTACTCTGAGCTCACATTTGACCTGACCTTTCTTTGTAACTCAGCTAGCTGAAACATAAGATGTCATAACAACAAAATTTGTTACTGAACCCTATTATACATTTAAATTTAAATTATATGTTACTGCAGAAACAATAATGATAGAGCTACTAAGGGCATCATCAATTTACATATGTCTAGAGTAGACTAGTAGAGGTGGCAAAATTGGAAGTTTGAGACAAGTTAAACTAGGTAATGTTAAAATGGGTAATTTTGGGCAGGGTCAGGTTGATATGAAACACTTTTGTCCTTTTCCACCCCACTTTTTTGTAATAATAATTAGTGTGTTAGATATTATTACAAAAACCATACTAATACTTCTACAATAGTAATCTAATTTTATGAATAAAGCCGTTTAAGAGATTGTATGCATTAATAATACACGTCATAATTACGACCAATTTGAACACTATCCTTTTTGGTTAAAAAATTTTTACCCATTTGACCCATTAGAGCAACCGTTGCCCGTGCAGTGGTTTATTTAACAAACCGCCATCCCATGTCATGACTCATGAGGTTTGTTAAATAGACCATTATTACAAAAGTGGGTTTGAGTTCGTCAAACAAACTCAATTAAGATGATAAACCGTTTGTTTTTCCAAATTTAATGAGCCCATGATGATTTTAGCCAATCAATTTGTTTGCTTTTTCATTTATGTCCAACCAATTTTTTTTAATTAAATACTAACATTAAGATATTTATTATTAAAGTATTAAAAATATTTATTGATGGATTGATGATGTGTAATAATATCGATGATGTGGAACCTTTAAAATCGTGTCAAAGTTTAAGTATTATGGATGACCTCTGCGATAAAACATAAGGGTGGCAATTTTGACCCAATGGGTCAAATGGGCGGGAGGCTCAAAATGACTTGCAGTGAAAAACTAAGTTTGAACATAATTTTTTAAGAAATGAATATCTAGAAAATGGGTATTAAACAAATTTTTTTAAAAAAAATAATAAATATCTTTGTCTTTTAGTTGTCAACCCGTTTGCTTGAATGGGTCGGAATTGTCACTCCTAATATTAAAACATAGCCCAAACTGACCTGTTCATAAGTCAAAGGGTCAAAACCTCATCAAATCTATACCATGGGAGGTGACTCTCTTAAACATTGCTGGATATCATTTAGTTTCATGGTATTATTAATATACATTTCGCTACACAACTATAAAGCTACAACTTGCGACAATCTTTAGATACAAAAGAAAAGACGGAAAAGCAAGAACTTCCGAAACTAGAGTCTACCTTGAGTCCATAAAGTTCAAGCAAACACTTTGACTGCAGGTCCTCGCCTCTGCTTGTAGGCAATTCTGAGTTCGTGAAAAAGACAAATGAGTAATTCATTAAGATATTACATCATATCTATAATCTATTAACAACTACCCCTTCCAATTAAAGGTTCCTGCTATCATGCAATGTATCAAAATTTCACCCTATATAGAGTTGATAAAAATAAATAGGCTGAAGGAAAAAAAATAAAGTTTGTTTGTTTGTCATGTAAATGGAATTCCATTTAACTGCATAAACGTCACCAAGCAATCTGATACTTCTCAGAAAATTTAAAGTATAATGTAAATGCTTATCGCAAGTGTAGCAACCTTCAAGTTGAGTCAATCGACTCTGGATGTGGCTCTCAACGCGATTCTTCCTTGCTTCTTCCATTTCAGAACCAGTTATGTTATTGGATCGCTGCTTAGCCAGGGCATCATCAAGGTCTGCCAATAAATCTCCATTTGGGAGTCGAGAGTTATTCTGTAATAATATCATATTATTAAGGCAGAGACAATGATTAAAATTAAAGATATCAACATGATTGAATACGTTCCAACCACATTCAAGCAGAATCACAGGTCTAGATTCGTGACACTAGAAATTCAAAGCAGTCTAACAACTGCATTTAATTACAAATTCCATGATAAAAATATTTTATACTACAACTGCATAAAACATATATTCTTACATCATATCAACAAAATACTAGATGACAAATTTGTGAAAGTGAAGAAAGCAAACAAGCAATCATCACCACATATAATTCAAAGAACAAGCTCCCATCAAATAACCATACTATGATTACATTTAACATATAATTCGATCAAACAATCCATAGACTCATAGTCAAAGATCCTAACCAACACACAAATTCAATTTCACTGCAGTTTCCACAACTGATCATACCATATTTTGCCCTAAGCTGACAACTAAACACAACACATGGATTGAATGAAAATTGGGAAAAACAATTCAAGCAAAAAAAATATAAAATTGGAAGCAAAATTAGAAAATTAAAACATAAAACAATCCCAATGAACACAATCAAAGCGAGTATAATTAACCCTAACAGTAACACCAAAACAAACAACTCACAGTCAACAAAGAACCATCCAATTCTTTATCGCAGTTAGATCCACCGGTGACAGCATCGGCATCAACACCACCGTCAACGGCGGCGGCGGTGGTGTAGATGTTAGATACAGCATCAAAAACGTCAGGAGGAAGAGGGAGGTTACGGGAGAGAAAACTAAGTGCACAAATCAGAGTCTTGGTATGGTCCAATTGATCTTCTGTGAAGTTGGAAGAAGAACTCTGTTGTCTCTCCGAAACCTGATTGGAAGAAGAACTCTGTTGTCTCTCCGAAACCTGAGTAGCCATGGCGGGAGCCACCCAGAACACCGTTTGCTCCCTTTATTTTTTTTTTTCAAAATTTTACCATTGATTTTGGAGGCAATGCCAATGTGTAGTTTTTTGCGTTTGGTGTTGAGATTTATGATTTGGGATTATTGGGTTTTGTATGATCGAATTTGTGCCCTCTTTTTTTTTTTTTTTTTTTTTTTTTATGTTTTCCTCTTTGCCTACCCACACAAATGGGACTTCTTGTTGAACCTTTTGTTTATCTATTTCGTGAAATTACTAACATACCCTTGTGACGTGTCCATAAATGAAACATAGCAATTATATTTGCTTTTTTTCTCATTGATTTTCATGATGGGAGCCCAAACTCCAAAAGACTTCCTAAGCCCATCTTCAAATTAAAATTACAAATATTTAAGACTAAATTACATAAATGGTTCCTATGGTTTACATGTAATTATAGTTTTAGTTCCTGAAAGATTTTTATTACATCACAAGTCCTTAAAATCGAAAAGTTGTAACATTTTGGTCCCTGAAACTAAAGGTGGTTAACTTTGACCGTTAGTCTCAGAGGCATTTTCGTCCTTTTGTTTTTCAGGGACCATCTATGTAATTTTGAAACTTTCTTATTTCTTTTTCCTTTTTTCTCTTTTTTCTTTATATCATAATTTACTTTCATATACATACATACATATATATATATATATATATATATATATATATATATATATATATATATATATATATATATATATATATATATATATATTTTGTATTTCTTTTTTATCATTTAATTATTCAAATGTAACATTTTATTTTTTATTTTAACTATAAATTTTTATTTGTATGTTTATTGTTATTATTAATACTAATTTTTTATATATTACCATAATTATTTATTGTAACACCCACGATTCTCACACAAATGTCACGTCAATACAATACACAGGTGGCAATAACGCAAGTATCTCAAATTACTCATGTCACAGGATTAGCGGAAAACACTGCTAATTAAAACTTTAACACGAAGTCATACATCGTCTCATAAACTGACACTGATACATAAACGTAACTGATTACTGTTAACATACATAAGTAGATCAGATACAACAGTTCCAAAACTAATATCAACAAGACAGTCAACGCAAGCAACTCTAACTGCCCCAGTCTCTACTTCGGCTGCTGCGGCTGTGGCTGCGACCCCACGGTATGACTGCCTGACACACAGAAGACTCGAAAACATAAGCTGGACAGCTCGTGAGTACGCGAGGGTTAGACTCTGCAGGTAAACACATATAGCATACACAACACATATATCTCATCACGCATATGCAACTCTATGCATAACACATATCTCTGCTCAAAAGGGGACCACGTTCCCCAGCTAACAGGCCGCACACAGCAGCGGTTAGCTACTCAATAGGCACAGGAGCGACCTGGCATATCACTGCCGTATATATACAGCCTCGTATCTCATGACTGGTTAGGGACAGTCAGCCTGCGCGATCACACATCGCGGATACCTGCAATTCAAACGCATATAGCACGTATAGGGTAGAGAAGCTCATACCTGCGCGCTATCACAGTCTCATACACACATATATCACAACTACATAGACGAATCGAAAGAATGCATGTGCGTTTGAAAAGAACTCGAGTACTCACCGACTACCCGAAACTTGATTCGAAACTCGGAATTCTCAATGCGGCTCGGTACGCGATCGGCTAGCACCTGTAAACGTCACGGATCTCATACATTAACACAAGCTCGATAGCTACGCAATTCAATCAAACATAACTATCATAAACAATATAAACCCGAAACACAATCTCGGATAATTAACCGATCCCCGAAACCCTTTTACGGAATTCCTATCGAGACCCAATATCCCAAACAACTCAATTCAACAATATCCCGAAGGAATCCGACCAACTAATGACCCACAACTCTCTTATAAAACTAAACCAAGATTCTCTGGCAGACTGTTTTACGCGTCGCGCCCCCCTGCAGTCGCGCCGCGCCTTAGACCTGATGCGCGTCGCGCCGCGGCCCCCTGCGTGTCGCGCCGCGACCAGTCGCCTGCTCCAGCTCTGCTCTTCGAACTCCATAGCTGAACCAGGGGGTTTTCAACCCCCCACACCCAATTCCCAGCAACAAAGGACACACCAATTCACACATATATAACCCATAACACCACAGAAACTAATTCCTCAACATATCACATACACAACTCAAGATTTTAGCTATCAAAATCATAGAATCTTACCTCAAATCCTTCAAGAACTCAATGGAGGAAGAAGAAGATGCTCAAATTCAGCAATTTCCACACCCAACTCTTGGATTTGCAAAGATTCTGCTGGAGCTTTACACAAATACACACACTCACACCTTTAGGGATTTCTTGAGAATGAAGGCAAGAGAAAGGATAAGGTCACATATATACGTACATATCCATATCCGGTTCCGAACCCACTAACCCGGACCCGATATCACTTTTTCACAAATTATATCATTAGGACCCAATTAATTCCACGATCTCAAAGATAATAATAATCCACTAATTATTAGCTCGGAGACACGTATCACTCGATCTTGACACGTTAAATCCACGAAACGGAATTTAATTGGAACAACGCAATAATAATAAATAAATGAGCCAATAAATTAAATACACGTACCAGACTCAAATTAGCGATGTTACATTTATATACCATTATTGTATGATATACAGATTTATTTTTTTCAGTTAGTTATTGAATATCCAAATCTTTCTCCATTCTTTTTTTCATTTAGAAACGACAAAAATAAAAAATAGTTTTAGTTTATTTTCGTTCAGAAAATCTGAAATTGAAATGATTTATTTGTTTTTTTCTCCATTTAAAAAATTCAAAACAACGAAGTGTTGAAGTTTTTTTCATTTCAAATAAGTATATAAATAGATTGGTTCATAGCTTCTTCATTAAAAATATTTAATCAAAATTTTTTAATTCTGAATGGTTCGAAAAAACAAAAAATTGGAATGGTTCGTCAGTTTTTTATCAAAAAAATTAAATCTGAAGGTTTCGTCATTTTTTATTGAAAATTTTTGAATTTTAATGGTTCGTCTTGATATCGAAATGGATATTTTGTTTATAAAAATAAAAATATCGTAACGATTTATTGTATTTTCATAAAAAAAATTAAAATCGAAATGGTTCATCGTTTATTTGATCGGAAAAAATTATATCGGAATGGTTCGTTTTTTTTCACCGTTTAATTAAAGAATGCTTATTTTGTTTGGAAAATAGAAAATCAAAATGGTTCATCATTTTTTGATCAAAAAATAAATTCGGAAGTGTTCGTTGTTTTTCGATCAAAAAATAATGATCATAAGATTCGTCAGTTTTTTGTTCGA
>JAANYP010007203.1:0-23044 GCA_020465985.1 Centrapalus pauciflorus
CATCCTCAAACACCAGCTTCATCATCATCTTCTCCATCTACCCACTCAAAACAATCTACCCATACACCTCCATCTCCCAAAGACCTGCCTTTGAAGGATCATCTTTCTTTGCTGACCAACAAAGTTGGTTCTTTGGAAAACACCATGAACTCTCTACCCTCCATCATATCAGACTCTGTGTCTGCACAACTTCAGGGGTTCTTTGATTCGTTCAAGGCCTCTTTCCCTACAACTCCACAGCCTGATCAATCTCCACAGCTGTTAGCACTCACTGCTCAGCTGCAAACTGTGTCCACCTCTCTTTCCTCTATTCTTTCCATACAGCAGGACTCTGTGTCCTCAATGACAGCCATTTCCCAACAGCTGTCATCACTTCTTACTTCTTGCAACTCTACTCTTCCAGCCACTCTGGCTAGCTTACAAACTCTAATTGGCTCCCTATCCAACTCTGTGTCATCAGATCTTGCTGATGTGCAAGATTCTCTAGAACTTCATCTTGCACAGCTGCAAACTCTGCTATTCACAGCGTCTGATAGGGAAAATATTGTTAAGCTCACATCCCTTGCTGATTCCCACTCCACTTCTCTTCAGACCTGTCTTTCCCAGCTTACTGAGGTGAAGGATAACTTGGCTTACTTAGTGACTAGCCTTGTTGGTCCTAAACCTTCTACTAAAACTGCTGGCAAGCCTGCTGACTTTGTGTCTTCAGGCAGACCAGGTGTTGAAGTCGCTGCTTCATCTCCTTCAAAGGGGGAGAAGTCATCTGCCTCGAATACTAAGTCTAAGGGGGAGAAAACTTCTTCTCCTAAGGAGATACCAGTGTCTGCAACTCACACTGGTCAGCCAGCAGATGTCTTTGAAACAGGTGCAGCTGAAGGTGCCTCTCAAGCTGCTATGCCTACTCAGGCTGTCTCTCCAAACCCTGCTCAGTCTAACGGGGAGGAAGTCATTCCTGAGGACAGGCCTAGCAGTAAAAGGAGGCACTTAATTCTATCTGAAGAAGAAGAAGAGGAAATTCCTGAGGCTGCTGTCACTACAGCAACAGCTAAAGGAAAAGAAAAGGTAGCTGATGATCCCATACAGCAGAAACAGGCAGAAATTCAATTTCACAAGGCCAGGGCTAAAGAGAAGGGTCTTCCTATGCACAAGTACTTTGAGTTTAGAGAAGAACAGCTTCAAGCTCTGGAGGAATTGAGAAAAGAAGAAGAATCTGCTAAAGCTGCTAAATCCTTTGCACTCCAAGAAGCAAAGAAAATTAAAATGTCTACCTTGGAGGTGCAAAAGAAAATAATGGAAGCTGCCAGACAATCAGCAGGGGAGAAAGAGAAGGAAGTAGAGAAAGGTACTCAGGTCTCTGTGACCAAATCAACAGTACCCCATGCAAGAGCTCAATACCACTTTGATAACTTAGCTAAGAAAAAGTTTCATGATGTTGCTGAAAGAAGGCTAGCCAAGGAAGCAATTGTCAAAGCTGTCCCTGTATCAAGGAAAGGCAGTCAGTGGAAGCTTAAAATAACAAGGATGGGTGCAACAGGCCCAGAATTGGAAACTTATGACCACACTGATGTAGCTCAGATGGGATACAGGGAGTGGATTGACCTGGCAGTTGCCCTGAGTGAATCAAAGTCTGAAACTGCTAAACAGATCAGGGCATATGTCAAGAAGTTGATGGAAAGGGTAAAGGATCTTGGCCTGATATCTAAGGAAGTTAGTGAAGGTGTCTTTGTGACACATCCAAAAATAAAGGCCAGGAGAACAAAGAAGGACACAGAGATGGAGCTACTCCTTACACTGATCGAACAGGGCGACTATGCCATTGAAATGAAAGGAGTTGATCATAGCCTGCCAAGTGGAATAGAGTTTGAGGATGGCAAAATTATTGAAGAACCTGAGCTGGGGGCATTTTTTTGTAGATCCCCTAACTCAGAAGAAGTGCTTCCAAAGAGCCTCAGAGCTGTACAAAGTTGATCTGAGACAACTTGCCGCCTTCAGACTTGCAGTTTCATTTAGGCAGTCTAGCAGATGGAGAGCAGCCGTCTGGGATCAGCTCAGAGGCTTCTATGAAAGAGGAGAGCTTAATGATCCCAAGTTCATGTTCATCAGAAGTGAAATTCAAGAACTTGAGGATACAAGAGAAGAAATGGAAAAGATGTTCCAGGAACCCCCTCTAGTGTAATAAAGTCCACCTGCCATCTGGGTAGGTGAAGAATGGGAGCTGTCCATCAGTTGGACAGGCTTGCCATTATCTGCTCCCAACTCAAACAGTCCAAACATCTTGTACATTAGTTGTACATCTTGTACATTAGTTGTACATTATTACATAAGTTGTAATCTTTTCTTTTACATTAGTTGTAAAATAGTTTAGTACATTAGTTGTACTCTTGTAAAAACATGTGTTGTTGTATGTAATCAAGAATCAGTGTATATATAAACTGATCTTTTACTTTACTGTAATGTTGTAATTTCAATTCTGCAAAATGTACTGTAAAAGTATACAATGATTTTTGATAAGACCAGCTTACACTGGTTATTGCAAATAGGGGGAGATTGTTAGGCAAAAAGGCCTCAGTCAAACCTGTTCTACATCTGAGGGGGAGATTGATAATCAAACCTGTTGATGCATTTGAAGGTTGAATTTAAGGCCTGTTATATGCCTTATTGAAGCCTGAAAATGATTTGCAATATTAGTCATAAGCTGTTCTATGTGTTGCATATGTTGCAACTAAGACAGTTTGTCCAAGCTGCTCTGTCTACTGAACAGGCTGGTCATAAACTGTCTACGCTGCTCTACACTGGTGAGCAGCTTGGGCACTTTTAAAGTGTTTTGTTCTTTGTGAACAGAACCTGTTCTTTGTGAACAGGCTAAACACTTTATGGAATACGTTTCCAAGTCATCATGTATTGTTTTTGACTACAAGATCAGTTTACAAAGTCGAAGACAAAGTGGAAAACAGAACTGCTCAGGCTGCCTAAGCTGTTCTGTTACATGAAGAGAAAAGGTTATTTGAAAAAGGGTGACAGTCCTTTTTCTTATATCAAAATAGGCCTTTACAAGGAAGAAAGACACAAAGTTGACCTTCCCAAATTAGTTAAAGGCAATACAACAGTAGACAAAGTAAAAAGACAAAAGTTCTGCACATGTGAAGACAAGTCGGCTTTTCAGAAAAGTGCAGAAAAGGTTATGTTGTCTTTTCAACAAGACTTCTCCTTTTTCATTCCGTCCAATGAAGATGTTTCTCTTAGATCCTCTGAGTGAGTATAAAAGGAAGCTTCTAAGGACAGAAAGAAGGGTGAAGAAAGCTAAGTGCTGAAATCAAGAGTGAACGTGCAAGTGTGATTTTCATGCATGCAAGCCTTCTGTGTAAATCAGTATCTGTGTGTCTAAGCTGTTTTACATAAGCTGTTCCCTTAAGTCTTGTAAACACAGTGAGTGCTTCTTTGTGAGTGTATTCATTGTATTCTAGTTTGAGTTTGTCTTAGACTAGTAAACATACTGTTGTATCTGTCATCTCAGCTTGAACTATTCCGCATTCAAGCTTGTTTGTAATTAACAAATTGTTGATAATACATACAAACATTGAGAAAACAATGTGTAGTTTTTAAATAGCTGTATTCACCCCCCCCTCTACAGCTTAAAGCTATATTCTTTGGGAACCTCTCGGGACCTACATGGTTGCAATCTGCCACACCCAAATAAAAATAAAGTGGCTATTACTTGGACAATAGTCACACAAAATACAAGTTTACCTCACTTAAAAGAGCATATGGTCACAATTTTTAACACCTACGGCCACATTTGGCATAAGTTTAGGTGACCAAAGCCCACAACAACACACTCGTTGTGTGACCAAATGGTTGCAATTAGCCACACACAAATAAAAATAAAGTGGCAATTGCATGGACAATAGTCACACAAATTACAAGTTTACATCACTTAAAAGAGCATATGATCACAATTTATAATACCTACGGCCACATTTGGCATAATTTTAGGTGACCAAAGCCCACAACAATACACTCGTTGTGTGACCAAATGGTTGCAATCAGCCACACACACATAAAAATGAAGTGGCCATTGCATGGACAATAGTCACACAAATTACAAGTTTACCTCACTTAAAAGAGCATATGGTCACACTTTTTAACACCTACAGCCACATTTGACATAACTTTATGTGACAAAAGCCCACAACAACACACTCGTTGTGTGACCAAATGGTTGCAATCAGCCACACACAAATAAAAATAAAGTGGCCATTGCATGGACAATAGTCACACAAAATACAAGTTTGCCATACTAAAAAGAGCATATGGTCACACTTTTTAACACCTACGACAACATTCGGCATTATTTTATGTTACCAAAGCCCACAAAAACACACTCCTTGTGTGACCAAATCGTTGCAATCAGCCACACACAAATAAAAATAAAGTGGTCATTGCATGGACCATAGTCACGCAAAATACAAGTTTACCTCACTTGAAAGAGCATATGGTCACAATTTTTAACACCTACGACCACATTTGGAATAATTTTATGTGACCAAAGCCCACAACAACACACTCGTTGTGTGACCAAATGGTTGCAATCAGCCACACACAAATAAAAATAAAGTGGTCATTACATGGACCATTCTCATGCAAAATACAAGTTTACCTCACTTAAAAGAGCATATGGTCACAATTTTTAACACCTACGGCCACATTTGGCATAATTTTATGTGGCCAAAGCCCACAACAACACACTCGTTGTGTGACCAAATGGTTGCAATCAGCCACACACAAATAAAAAATAAAATGGCAATTGCATGGACAATGGTCACACAAATTACAAGTTTACCTCACTTAAAAGAGCATATGGTCACAATTTATAATACCTACGGCCACATTTGGCATAATTTTAGGTGACCAAAGCCCACAACAATACACTCGTTGTGTGACCAAATGGTTGCAATCAGCCACACACACATAAAAATAAAGTGGCCATTGCATGGACAATAGTCACAGAAATTACAAGTTTACCTCACTTAAAAGAGCATATGGTCACACTTTTTAACACCTACAGCCACATTTGACATAATTTTATGTGACAAAAGCCCACAACAACACACTTGTTGTGTGACCAAATGGTTGCAATCAGCCACACAAAATAAAAATAAAGTGGCCATTGCATGGACAATAGTCACACAAAATACAAGTTTACCATACTAAAAAGAGCATATGGTCACACTTTTTAACACCTACGACAACGTTCGGCATAATTTTATGTTACCAAAGCCCACAAAAACACACTCCTTGTGTGACCAAATCGTTGCAATCAGCCACACACAAATAAAAATAAAGTGGTCATTGCATGGACCATAGTCACGCAAAATACAAGTTTACCTCACTTGAAAGAGCATATGGTCACAATTTTTAACACCTACGACCACATTTGTAATAATTTTATGTGACCAAAGCCCACAACAACACACTCGTTGTGTGACCAAATGGTTGCAATCAGCCACACACAAATAAAAATAAAGTGGTCGTTACATGGACCATTGTCATGCAAAATACAAATTTACCTCACTTAAAAGAGCATATGGTCACACTTTTTAACACCTATGACCAAATTTGGCAAAATTTTATGTGACCAAAGCCCACAACAACACACTCGTTGTGTGACCAAATGGTTGCAATCAGCCACACCCAAATAAAAATAAAGTGGCTATTACTTGGACAATAGTCACACAAAATACAAGTTTACCTCACTTAAAAGAGCATGTGGTGACAATTTTTAACACCTACGACCACATTTGGCATAATTTTATGTAACCAAAGCCCACAACAACACACTCGTTGTGTGACCAAATGGTTGCAATCAGCCACACACAAATAAAAATAAAGTGGCAATTGCATGGACAATAGTCACACAAATTACAAGTTTACCTCACTTAAAAGATCATATGGTCACAATTTATAATACCTACGGCCACATTTGGCATAATTTTAGGTGACCAAAGCCCACAACAATACACTCCTTGTGTGACCAAATGGTTGCAATCAGCCACACACACATAAAAATAAAGTGGCCATTGCATGGACACTAGTCACACAAATTACAAGTTTACCTCACTTAAAAGAGCATATGGTCACTCTTTTTAACACCTACAGCCACATTTGACATAATTTTATGTGACAAAAGCCCACAACAACACACTCGTTGTGTGACCAAATGGTTGCAATCAGCCACACAAAAATAAAAATAAAGTGGCCATTGCATGGACAATAGTCACACAAAATACAAGTTTACCTCACTTAAAAGAGCATATGGTCACAATTTTTAACACCTACGTCCAAATTTGGCATAATTTTATGTGACCAAAGCCCACAACAACACACTCGTTGTGTGACCAAATGGTTGCAATCAGCCACACACAAATGAAAATAAAGGGGCCATTGCATGGACAATAGTCACACAAAATACAAGTTTACCATACTAAAAAGAGCATATGGTCACACTTTTTAACACCTACGACAACATTCGGCTTAAATTTATGTTACCAAAGCCCACAAAAACACACTCCTTGTGTGACCAAATCGTTGCAATCAGCCACACACAAATAAAAATAAAATGGTCATTGCATGGACCATAGTCACGCAAAATACAAGTTTACCTCACTTGAAAGAGCTTATGGTCACAATTTTTAACACCTGCGACCACATTTGGAATAATTTTATGTGACCAAAGCCCACAACAACACACTCGATGTGTGACCAAATGGTTGCAATCAGCCACACACAAATAAAAATAAAGTGGTCATTACATGGACCATTGTCATGCAAAATACAAGTTTACCTCACTTAAAAGAGCATATGGTCACACTTTTTAACACCTACGACCAAATTTGGCAAAATTTTATGTGACCAAAGCCCACAACAACACACTCGTTGTGTGACCAAATGGTTGCAATCAGCCACACCCAAATAAAAATAAAGTGGCTATTACTTGGACAATAGTCACACAAAATACAAGTTTACCTCACTCAAAAGAGCATATGGTCACAATTTTTAACACCTATGGCCACATTTGGCATAATTTTATGTGGCCAAAGCCCACAACAACACACTCGTTGTGTGACCAAATGGTTGCAATCAGCCACACACAAATAAAAATAAAGTGGCCATTGCATGGACAATAGTCACACAAAATACAAGTTTACCATACTAAAAAGAGCATTTGGTCACACTTTTTAACACCTACGACAACATTCGGCATTATTTTATGTTACCAAAGCCCACAAAAACACACTCCTTGTGTGACCAAATCGTTGCAATCAGCCACACACAAATAAAAATAAAGTGGTCATTGCATGGACCATAGTAACGCAAAATATCAAGTTTACCTCACTTTAAATAGCATATGGTCACAATTTTTAACACCTACGACCACATTTGGAATAATTTTATGTGACCAAAGCCCACAACAACACACTCGTTGTGTGACCAAATGGTTGCAATCAGCCACACACAAATAAAAATAAGGTGGTCATTACATGGACCATTGTCATGCAAAATACAAGTTTACCTCACTTAAAAGAGCATATGGTCACACTTTTTAACACCTACGACCAAATTTAGCATAATTTTATGTGACCAAAGCCCACAACAACACACTCGTTGTGTGACCAAATGGTTGCAATCAGCCACACCCAAATAAAAATAAAGTGGCTATTACTTGGACAATAGTCACACAAAATACAAGTTTACCTCACTCAAAAGAGCATATGGTCACAATTTTTAACACCTATGGCCACATTTGGCATAATTTTATGTGGCCAAAGCCCACAACAACACACTCCTTGTGTGACCAAATGGTTGCAATCAGCCACACACAAATAAAAATAAAGTGGCAATTGCATGGACAATAGTCACACAAATTACAAGTTTACCTCACTTAAAAGAGCATATGGTCACAATTTATAATACCTACGGCCACATTTGGCATAATTTTAGGTGACCAAAGCCCAACACACAACATACACTCCTTGTGTGGACCCAAAATGTGCATAGCCACAACACACCATTAAAAATAAGTGGCCATTGCCTATGACAATAGTCACACAAATTACAAAGTTTACCTCACTTAAAAGAGCATATTGTCACACTTTTAACACCTACAGCCAACATTTGACATAACTTTAATGTGACAAAACCCACAACAACACACTCGTTGTGTGACCAAATGGTTGCAATCAGCCACACACAAATAAAAATAAAGTGGCCATTGCATGGACAATAGTCACACAAAATACAAGTTTACCATACTAAAAAGAGCATTTGGTCACACTTTTTAACACCTACGACAACATTCGGCATTATTTTATGTTACCAAAGCCCACAAAAACACACTCCTTGTGTGACCAAATCGTTGCAATCAGCCACACACAAATAAAAATAAAGTGGTCATTGCATGGACCATAGTCACGCAAAATACAAGTTTACCTCACTTGAAAGAGCTTATGGTCACAATTTTTAACACCTACGACCACATTTGGAATAATTTTATGTGACCAAAGCCCACAACAACACACTCGTTGTGTGACCAAATGGTTGCAATCAGCCACACACAAATAAAAATAAAGTGGTCATTACATGGACCATTGTCATGCAAAATACAAGTTTACCTCACTTAAAAGAGCATATGGTCACACTTTTTTAACACGTACGACCAAATTTGGCAAAATTTTATGTGACCAAAGTCCACAACAACACACTCGTTGTGTGACCAAATGGTTGCAATCAGCCACACCCAAATAAAAATAAAGTGGCTATTACTTGGACAATAGTCACACAAAATACAAGTTTACCTCACTTAAAAGAGCATATGGTCACAATTTTTAACACCTACGGCCACATTTGGCATAATTTTATGTGGCTAAAGCCCACAACAACACACTCGTTGTGTGACCAAATGGTTGCAATCAGCCACACACAAATAAAAATAAAGTGGCTATTGCATGGACAATAGTCACACAAATTACAAGTTAACCTCACTTAAAAGAGCATATGGTCACAATTATAATACCTACGGCCACATTTGGATTAATTTTAGGTGACCCCAAGCCCCACCAACCAATACATCCTTGTTGTGGGGACCAAATGGTTGCCAATCAAGCCACACACACATAAAAAATAAAGTGGCCATTGCATGCGACAATAGTCACAACAAGTTACAAGTTTACCCTCACTTAAAAAGAGCATGATGGTTCACTCTTTTTAACACCTACAGCCACATTGAACATAATTTTATGTGACAAAAGCCCACAACAACACACTCGTTGTGTGACCAAAGGTTGCAAATCAGCCACACAAAAATTAAAAATAAGTGGCCATTGCATGGGACAATAGTCCAACAAAAAATACAAGTTTACCTCACTTAAAAGAGCATAATGGTCACCAATTTTTAACAACCTTTACGTCCAAATTGGCATAATTTTATGTGACCAAAGCCCACAACAACAAACTCATTGTGTGACCAAATGTTTGCAATCAGCCACACACAAATGAAAATAAAGTGGCCATTGCATGGACAATAGTCACACAAAATACAAGTTTACCATACTAAAAAGAGCATATGGTCACACTTTTTAACACCTACGACAACATTCGGCATAAATTTATGTTACCAAAGCCCACAAAAACACACTCCTTGTGTGACCAAATCGTTGCAATCAGCCACACACAAATAAAAATAAAGTGGTCATTGCATGGACCATAGTCACGCAAAATACAAGTTTACCTCACTTGAAAGAGCTTATGGTCACAATTTTTAACACCTGCGACCATATTTGGAATAATTTTATGTGACCAAATCCCACAACAACACACTCGTTGTGTGACCAAATGGTTGCAATCAGCCACACACAAATAAAAATAAAGTGGTCATTACATGGACCATTGTCATATAAAATACAAGTTTACCTCACTTAAAAGAGCATATGGTCACACTTTTTAACACCTACGACCAAATTTGGCAAAATTTTATGTGACCAAAGCCCACAACAACACACTCGTTGTGTGACCAAGTGGTTGCAATCAGCCACACCCAAATAAAAATAAAGTGGCTATTACTTGGACAATAGTCACACAAAATACAAGTTTACCTCACTTAAAAGAGCATATGGCCACAATTTTTAACACCTACGGCCACATTTGGCATAATTTTATGTGGCCAAAGCCCACAACAACACACTCGTTGTGTGACCAAATGGTTGCAATCAGCCAAACACAAATAAAAATAAAGTGGCAATTGCATGGACAATAGTCACACAAATTACAAGTCTACCTCACTTAAAAGAGCATATGGTCACAATTTATAATACCTACGGCCACATTTGGCATAATTTTAGGTGACCAAAGCCCACAACAATACACTCGTTGTGTGACCAAATGGTTGCAATCAGCCACACACACATAAAAATGAAGTGGCCATTGCATGGACAATAGTCACACAAATTACAAGTTTACCTCACTTAAAAGAGCATATGGTCACACTTTTTAACACCTACAGCCACATTTGACATAACTTTATGTGACAAAAGCCCACAACAACACACTCGTTGTGTGACCAAATGGTTGCAATCAGCCACACACAAATAAAAATAAAGTGGCCATTGCATGGACAATAGTCACACAAAATACAAGTTTACCATACTAAAAAGAGCATTTGGTCACACTTTTTAACACCTACGACAACATTCAGCATTATTTTATGTTACCAAAGCCCACAAAAACACACTCCTTGTGTGACCAAATCGTTGCAATCAGCCACACACAAATAAAAATAAAGTGGTCATTGCATGGACCATAGTCACGCAAAATACAAGTTTACCTCACTTAAAAGAGCATATGGTCACACTTTTTAACACCTACGACCAAATTTGGCAAAATTTTATGTGACCAAAGCCCACAACAACACACTCGTTGTGTGACCAAATGGTTGCAATCAGCCACACCCAAATAAAAATAAAGTGGCTATTACTTGGACAATAGTCACACAAAATACAAGTTTACCTCACTCAAAAGAGCATATGGTCACAATTTTTAACACCTATGGCCACATTTGGCATAATTTTATGTGGCCAAAGCCCACAACAACACACTCCTTGTGTGACCAAATGGTTGCAATCAGCCACACACAAATAAAAATAAAGTGGCAATTGCATGGACAATAGTCACACAAATTACAAGTTTACCTCACTTAAAAGAGCATATGGTCACAATTTATAACACCTACGGCCACATTTGGCATAATTTTAGGTGACCAAAGCCCACAACAATACACTCGTTGTGTGACCAAATGGTTGCAATCAGCCACACACAAATAAAAATAAAGTGGTCATTGCATGGACCATAGTCACGCAAAATACAAGTTTACCTCACTTAAAAGAGCATATGTTCACACTTTTTAAAACCTACGACCAAATTTGGCATAATTTTATGTGACCAAAGCCCACAACAACACACTCGTTGTGTGACCAAATGGTTGCAATCAGCCACACACAAATAAAAATAAAGTGGCCATTGCATGGACAATAGTCACACAAAATACAAGTTTACCATACTAAAAAGAGCATTTGGTCACACTTTTTAACACCTACGACAACATTCAGCATTATTTTATGTTACCAAAGCCCACAAAAACACACTCCTTGTGTGACCAAATCGTTGCAATCAGCCACACACAAATAAAAATAAAGTGGTCATTGCATGGACCATAGTCACGCAAAATACAAGTTTACCTCACTTGAAAGAGCATATGGTCACAATTTTTAACACCTACGACCACATTTGGAATAATTTTATGTGACCAAAGCCCACAACAACACACTCGTTGTGTGACCAAATGGTTGCAATCAGCCACACACACACACATAATAATAAAGTGGCAATTGGATGGACAATAGTCACACAAATTACAAGTTTACCTCACTTAAAAGAGCATATGGTCACAATTTATAACACCTACGGCCACATTTGGCATAATTTTAGGTGACCAAAGCCCACAACAATACACTCGTTGTGTGACCAAATGGTTGCAATCAGCCACACACAAATAAAAATAAAGTGGTCATTGCATGGACCATAGTCACGCAAAATACAAGTTTACCTCACTTAAAAGAGCATATGTTCACACTTTTTAACACCTACGACCAAATTTGGCATAATTTTATGTGACCAAAGCCCACAACAATACACTTGTTGTGTGACCAAATGGTTGCAATCAGCCACACACACATAAAAATAAAGAGGCCATTGCATGGACAATAGTCACACAAATTACAAGTTTACCTCACTTAAAAGAGCATATGGTCACACGTTTTAACACCTACGGCCACATTTGACATAATTTTATGTGACAAAAGCCCACAACAACACACTCGTTGTGTGACCAAATGGTTGCAATCAGCCACACAAAAATAAAAATAAAGTGGCCATTGCATGGACAATAGTCACACAAAATACAAGTTTACCATACGAAAAAGTGCATATGGTCACACTTTTTAACATCTACGACAACATTCGGCATAATTTTATGTGACCAAAGCCCACAAAAACACACTCCTTGTGTGACCAAATGGTTGCAATCAGCCACACACAAATAAAAATAAAGTGGTCATTGCATGGACCATAGTCACACAAAATACAAGTTTATCTCACTTAAAAGAGCATATGGTCACAATTTAACACCTACGACCACATTTGGAATAATTTTATGTGACCAAAGCCCACAACAACACACTCGTTGTGTGACCAAATGGTTGCAATCAGCCATACACAAATAAAAATAAAGTGGTAATTGCATGGACCATAGTCATGCAAAATACAAGTTTACCTCACTTAAAAGAGCATATGGTCACACTTTTTAACACCTACGACCCAATTTGGCATAATTTTATGTGACTAAAGCCGACAAACACACACTCGTTGTGTGAACAAATGGTTGCAATCAGCCACACACACATAAAAATAAAGTGGCAATTGCATGGACAATGGTCACACAAATTACAAGTTTACCTCACTTAAAAGAGCATATGGTCACAATTTATAACACCTACGACCACATTTGGCATAATTTTAGGTGACCAAAGCCCACAACAATACACTCGTTGTGTGACCAAATGGTTGCAATCAGCCACACACACATAAAAATGAAGTGGCCATTGCATGGACAATAGTCACACAAATTACAAGTTTACCTCACTTAAAAGAGCATATGGTCACACTTTTTAACACCTACAGCCACATTTGACATAACTTTATGTGACAAAAGCCCACAACAACACACTCGTTGTGTGACCAAATGGTTGCAATCAGCCACACACAAATAAAAATAAAGTGGCCATTGCATGGACAATAGTCACACAAAATACAAGTTTACCATACTAAAAAGAGCATTTGGTCACACTTTTTAACACCTACGACAACATTCAGCATTATTTTATGTTACCAAAGCCCACAAAAACACACTCGTTGTGTGACCAAATGGTTGCAATCAGCCACACACAAATAAAAATAAAGTGGTCATTACATGGACCATTGTCATATAAAATACAAGTTTACCTCACTTAAAAGAGCATATGGTCACACTTTTTAACACCTACGACCAAATTTGGCAAAATTTTATGTGACCAAAGCCCACAACAACACACTCGTTGTGTGACCAAGTGGTTGCAATCAGCCACACCCAAATAAAAATAAAGTGGCTATTACTTGGACAATAGTCACACAAAATACAAGTTTACCTCACTTAAAAGAGCATATGGCCACAATTTTTAACACCTACGGCCACATTTGGCATAATTTTATGTGGCCAAAGCCCACAACAACACACTCGTTGTGTGACCAAATGGTTGCAATCAGCCAAACACAAATAAAAATAAAGTGGCAATTGCATGGACAATAGTCACACAAATTACAAGTCTACCTCACTTAAAAGAGCATATGGTCACAATTTATAATACCTACGGCCACATTTGGCATAATTTTAGGTGACCAAAGCCCACAACAATACACTCGTTGTGTGACCAAATGGTTGCAATCA
The DNA here is from genome assembly GCA_020465985.1 of Centrapalus pauciflorus. Taxonomy (NCBI): domain Eukaryota; kingdom Viridiplantae; phylum Streptophyta; class Magnoliopsida; order Asterales; family Asteraceae; genus Centrapalus; species Centrapalus pauciflorus. The sequence continues at coordinate 14,090 of JAANYP010007203.1, forward strand.
GCCACACACACATAAAAATAAAGTGGCCATTGCATGGACAATAGTCACACAAATTACAAGTTTACCTCACTTAAAAGAGCATATGGTCACACTTTTTAACACCTACAGCCACATTTGACATAATTTTATGTGACAAAAGCCCACAACAACACACTCGTTGTGTGACCAAATGGTTGCAATCAGCCACACAAAAATAAAAATAAAGTGGTCATTGCATGGACAATAGTCACACAAAATACAAGTTTACCATACTAAAAAGTGCATATGGTCACACTTTTTAACACCTACGACAACATTCGGCATAATTTTATGTGACCAAAGCCCACAAAAACACACTCCCTGTGTGACCAAATGGTTGCAATCGGCCACACACAAATAAAAATAAGGTGGTCATTGCATGGAACATAGTCACACAAAATACAAGTTTATCTCACTTAAAAGAGCATATGGTCACAATTTATAACACCTACGACCACATTTGGAATAATTTTATGTGACCAATGCCCACAACAACACACTCGTTGTGTGACCAAATGGTTGCAATCAGCCACACACAAATAAAAATAAAGTGGTCATTGCATGGTCCATAGTCATGCAAAATACAAGTTTACCTCACTTAAAAGAGCATATGGTCACACTTTTTAACACCTACGACCCAATTTGGCATAATTTTATGTGACCAAAGCCCACAACAGCACACTCGTTGTGTGACCAAATGGTTGCAATCATCCACACACACATAAAAATAAAGTGGCAATTGCATGGACAATAGTCACACAATATACAAGTTTACCATACTAAAAAGTGCATATGGTCACACTTTTTAACACCTAGGACAACATTCGGCATAATTTTATGTGACCAAAGCCCACAAAAACATACTCCTTGTGTGACCAAATGGTTGCAATCAGCTACACACAAATAAAAATAAAGTGGTCATTGCAAGGACCATAGTCACACAAAATACAAGTTTATCTCACTTAAAAGATCATATGGTCACACTTTTTAACACCTACGACCCAATTTCGCATAATTTTATGTGACCAAAGTCCACAACAATACACTCGTTGTGTGACCAAATGGTTGCAATCAGCCACACACACATAAAAATAAAGTGGCCATTGCATGGACAATAGTCGCACAAATTACAAGTTTACCTCACTTAAAAGAGCATATGGTCACACTTTTTAACACCTACAGCCACATTTGATATAATTTTATGTGACAAAAGCCCACAACAACACACTCGTTGTGTGACCAAATGATTGCAATCAGCCACACAAAAATAAAAATAAAGTGGTCATTGCATGGACAATAGTCACACAAAATACAAGTTTACCATACTAAAAAGTGCATATGGTCACACTTTTTAACACCTACGACAACATTCGGCATAATTTTATGTGACCAAAGCCCACAAAAACACACTCCTTGTGTGACCAAATGGTTGCAATCGGCCACACACAAATAAAAATAAGGTGGTCATTGCATGGACCATAGTCACACAAAATACAAGTTTATTTCACTTAAAAGAGCATATGGTCACAATTTGTAACACCTACGACCACATTTGGAATAATTTTATGTGACCAATGCCCACAACAACACACTCGTTCTGTGACCAAATGGTTGCAATCAGCCACACACAAATAAAAATAAAGTGGTCATTGCATGGACCATAGTCATGCAAAATACAAGTTTTCCTCACTTAAAAGAGCATATGGTCACACTTTTTAACACCTACGACCCAATTTGGCATAATTTTATGTGACCAAAGCCCACAACAACACACTCGTTGTGTGACCAAATGGTTGCAATCTGCCACACACACATAAAAATAAAGTGGCAATTGCATGGACAATAGTCACACAAATTACAAGTTTACCTCACTTAAAAGAGCATATGGTCACAATTTTTAACACCTACGGCCACATTTGGCATAATTTTATGTGACCAAAGCCCACAACAACACACTCGTTGTGTGACCAAATGGTTGCAATCAGCCACACACAAATAAAAATAAAGTGGCAATTGCATGGACAATAGTCACACAAATTACAAGTTTACCTCACTTAAAAGAGCATATGGTCACAATTTATAATACCTACGGCCACATTTGGCATAATTTTATGTGACAAAAGCCCACAATAACACACTCGTTGTGTGACCAAATGGTTGCAATCAGCCACACACAAATAAAAATAAAGTGGCCATTGCATGGACAATAGTCACACAAAATACAAGTTTACCATACTAAAAAGAGCATATGGTCACACTTTTTAACATCTACGACAACATTCGGCATAAATTTATGTTACCAAAGCCCACAAAAACACACTCCTTGTGTGACCAAATCGTTGCAATCAGCCACACACAAATAAAAATAAAGTGGTCATTGCAAGGACCATAGTCACGCAAAATACAAGTTTACCTCACTTGAAAGAGCATATGGTCACAATTTTTAACACCTACGACCACATTTGGAATAATTTTATGTGACCAAAACCCACAACAACACACTCGTTGTGTGACCAAATGGTTGCAATCAGCCACACACAAATAAAAATAAAGTGGTCATTACATGGACCATTGTCATGCAAAATACAAGTTTACCTCACTTAAAAGAGCATATGGTCACACTTTTTACCACCTACGACCAAATTTGGCAAAATTTTATGTGACCAAAGCCGACAACAATACACTCGTTGTGTGACCAAATGGTTGCAATCAGCCACACACACATAAAAATAAAGTGGCCATTGCATGGACAATAGTCACACAAATTACAAGTTTACCTCACTTAAAAGAGCATATGGTCACACTTTTTAACACCTACAGCCACATTTGACATAATTTTATGTGACAAAAGCTCACAACAACACACTCGTTGTGTGACCAAATGGTTGCAATCAGCCACACAAAAATAAAAATAAAGTGGTCATTGCATGGACAATAGTCACACAAAATACAAGTTTACCATACTAAAAAGTGCATATGGTCACACTTTTTATCACCTACGACAACATTCGGCATAATTTTATGTGACCAAAGCCCACGAAAACACACTCCTTGTGTGATCAAATGGTTGCAATCAGCCACACCCAAATAAAAATAAGGTGGTCATTGCATGGACCATAGTCACACAAAATACAAGTTTATCTCACTTAAAAGAGCATATGGTCATAATTTTTAACACCTACGACCACATTTGGAATAATTTTATGTGACCAAAGCCCACAACAACACACTCGTTGTGTGACCAAATGGTTGCATTCAGCCACACACAAATAAAAATAAAGTGGTCATTGCATGGACCAGAGTCGTGAAAAATACAGGTTTACCTCACTTAAAAGAGCATATGGTCACACTTTTTAACACCTACGGCCCAATTTGGCATAATTTTATGTGACCAAAGCCCACAACAACACACTCGTTGTGTGACCAAATGGTTGCAATCAGCCACACACACATAAAAATAAAGTGGCAATTGCATGGACAATAGTCACACAAAATACAAGTTTACCATACCAAAAAGTGCATATGGTCACACTTTTTAACACCTACGACAACATTCGGCATAATTTTATGTGACCAAAGCCCACAAAAACATACTCCTTGTGTGACCAAATGGTTGCAATCAGCCACCCACAAATAAAAATAAAGTGGTCATTGCATGGACCATAGTCACACAAAATACAAGTTTATCTCACTTAAAAGAGCATATGGTCACAATTTTTAACACCTACGACCACATTTGGAATAATGTTATGTAACAAAAGCACACAACAACACTCTCGTTGTGACCAAATGGTTGCAATCAGCCACACAAAAATAAAAATAAAGTGGTCATTGCATGGACCATAGTCACACAAAATACAAGTTTATCTCACTTAAAAGAGCATATGGTCACAATTTTTAACACCTACGACCACATTTGGAATAATGTTATGTGACAATAGCACACAACAACACACTCGTTGTGACCAAATGGTTGCAATCAGCCACACCCAAATAAAAATAAAGTGGTCATTGCATGGACCATAGTCATGCAAAATACAGGTTTACCTCACTTAAAAGAGCATATGGTCACACTTTTTAACACCTACGGCCCAATTTGCCATAATTTTATGTGACCAAAGCCCACAACAACACACTCGTTGTGTGACCAAATGGTTGCAATCAGCCACACACACATAAAAATAAAGTGGCAATTGCATGGACAATAGTCACACAATATACAAGTTTACCATACTAAAAAGTGCATATGGTCACACTTTTTAACACCTACGACAACATTCGGCATAATTTTATGTGACCAAAGCCCACAAAAACATACTCCTTGTGTGACCAAATGTTTGCAATCAGCCACCCACAAATAAAAATAAAGTGGTCATTGCATGGACCATAGTCACACAAAATACAAGTTTATCTCACTTAAAAGAGCATATGGTCACAATTTTTAACACCTACGACCACATTTGGAATAATGTTATGTGACAATAGCACACAACAACACACTCGTTGTGACTAAATGGTTGCAATCAGCCACACACAAATAAAAATAAAGTGGTCATTGCATGGACCATAGTCATGCAAAATACAAGTTTACCTCACTTAAAAGAGCATATGGTCACACTTTTTAACAACTACGACCCAATTTGGCATAATTTTATGTGACCAAAGCCCACAACAACACACTCGTTGTGTGACCAAATGGTTGCAATCAGCCACACACACACAAAAATAAAGTGGCAATTGCATGGACAATAGTCACACAAATTACAAGTTTACCTCACTTAAAAGAGCATATGGTCACATGTTATAATACCTACGGCCACATTTGGGATAATTTTAGGTGACTAAAGCCCACAACAATACACTCGTTGTGTGACCAAATGGTTGCAATCAGCCACACACACATAAATAAAGTGGCCATCGCATGGACAATAGTCACACAAATTACAAGTTTACCTCACTTAAAAGAGCATATGGTCACACTTTTTAACACCTACAGCCACATTTGACATAATTTTATGTGACAAAAGCTCACAACAACACACTCGTTGTGTGACCAAATGGTTGCAATCAGCCACACAAAAATAAAAATAAAGTGGTCATTGCGTGGACAATAGTCACACAAAATACAAGTTTACCATACTAAAAAGAGCATATGGTCACACTTTTTAACACCTACGACAACATTCGACATAATTTTATGTTACCAAAGCCCACAAAAACACACTCCTTGTGTGACCAAATCGTTGCAATCAGCCACACACAAATAAAAATAAAGTGGTCATTGCAAGGACCATAGTCACGCAAAATACAAGTTTACCTCACTTAAAAGAGCATATGGTCACAATTTTTAACACCTAGAGCCACATTTGGCATAATTTTATGTGGCCAAAGCCCACAACAACACACTCGTTGTGTGACCAAATTGTTGCAATCAGCCACACACAAATAAAAATAAAGTGGCAATTGCATGGACAATAGTCACACAAATTACAAGTTTACCTCACTTAAAAGAGCATATGGTCACAAATTATAATACCTACGGCCACATTTGGCATAATTTTAGGTGACCAAAGCCGGGGGTTGCAATCAGCCACACACACATAAAAATAAAGTGGCCATTGCATGGACAATAGTCACACAAATTACAAGTTTACCTCACTTAAAAGAGCATATGGTCACAGTTTTTAACACCTACAGCCACATTTGACATAATTTTATGTGACAAAAGCCCACAACAACACACTCGTTGTGTGACCAAATGGTTGCAATCAACCACACAAAAATAAAAATAAAGTGGTCATCGCATGGACAATAGTCACACAAAATACAAGTTTACCATACTAAAAAGTGCATATGGTCACACTTTTTAACACCTACGACAACATTCGGCATAATTTTATGTGACAAAAGCCCACAAAAACACACTCCTTGTGTGACCAGATGGTTGCAATCAGCCACACACAAATAAAAATAAGGTGGTCATTGCATGGACCATAGTCACACAAAATACAAGTTTATCTCACTTAAAAGAGCATATGGTCACAATTTTTAACACCTACGACCACATTTGGAATAATTTTATGTGACCAAAGCCCACAACAACACACTCGTTGTGTGACCAAATGGTTGCAATCAGCCACACACAAATAAAAATAAAGTGGTCATTGCATGGACCATAGTCATGCAAAATACAAGTTTACCTCACTTAAAAGAGCATATGGTCACAATTTATAATACCTACGGCCACATTTGGCATAATTTTAGGTGACCAAAGCCCACAACAATACACTCGTTGTGTGACCAAATGGTTGCAATCAGCCACACACACATAAAAATAAAGTGGCCATTGCATGGACAATAGTCACACAAATTACAAGTTTACCTCACTTAAAAGAGCATATGGTCACACTTTTTAACACCTACAGCCACATTTGACATAATTTTATGTGACAAAAGCCCACAACAACACACTCGTTGTGTGACCAAATGGTTGCAATCAGCCACACAAAAATAAAAATAAAGTGGTCATTGCATGGACAATAGTCACACAAAATACAAGTTTACCATACTAAAAAGTGCATATGGTCACACTTTTTAACACCTACGACAACATTCGGCATAATTTTATGTGACCAAAGCCCACAAAAACACACTCCTTGTGTGACCAAATGGTTGCAATCGGCCACACACAAATAAAAATAAAGTGGTCATTGCATGGACCATAGTCACACAAAATACAAGTTTATCTCACTTAAAGGAGCATATGGTCACAATTTTTAACACCTACGACCACATTTGGAATAATTTTATGTGACCAATGCCCACAACAACACACTCGTTGTGTGACCAAATGGTTGCAATCAGCCACACACAAAAAAAAAATAAAGTGGTCATTGCATGGACCATAGTCATGCAAAATACAAGTTTACCTCACTTAAAAGAGCATATGGTCACACTTTTTAACACCTACGACCCAATTTGGCATAATTTTATGTGACCAAAGCCCACAACAACACACTCGTTATGTGACCAAATGGTTGCAATCAGCCACACACACATAAAAATAAAGTGGCAATTGCATGGACAGTAGTCACACATTATACAAGTTTACCATACTAAAAAAAGCATATGGTCACACTTTTTAACACCTACGACAACATTCGGCATAAATTTATGTTACCAAATCCCACAAAAACACACTCCTTGTGTGACCAAATCGTTGCAATCAGCCACACACAAATAAAAATAAAGTGGCCATTGCATGGACAATAGTCACACAAATTACAAGTTTACCTCACTTAAAAGAGCATATGGTCACACTTTTTAACACCTACAGCCACATTTGACATAATGTTATGTGACAAAAGCCCACAACAACACACTCGTCGTGTGACCAAATGGTTGCAATCAGCCACACAAAAATAAAAATAAAGTGGCCATTGCATGGACAATAGTCACACAAAATACAAGTTTACCTCACTTAAAAGAGCATATGGTCACAATTTTTTACACTTACGTCCAAATTTGGCATAATTTTATGTGACCAAAACCCACAACAACACACTCGTTGTGTGACCAAATGGTTGCAACCAGCCACACACAAATGAAAAAAAAGTGGCCATTGCATGGACAATAGTCACACAAAATACAAGTTTACCATACTAAAAAAAGCATATGGTCACACTTTTTAACACCTACGACAACATTCGGCATAAATTTATGTTACCAAAGCCCACAAAAACACACTCCTTGTGTGACCAAATCGTTGCAATCAGCCACACACAAATAAAAATAAAGTGGTCATTGCATGGACCATAGTCACGCAAAATACAAGTTTACCTCACTTGAAAGAGCTTATGGTCACAATTTTTAACACCTGCGACCATATTTGGAATAATTTTATGTGACCAAAGCCCACAACAACACACTCGTTGTGTGACCAAATGGTTGCAATCAGCCACACACAAATAAAAATAAAGTGGTCATTACATGGACCATTGTCATATAAAATACAAGTTTACCTCACTTAAAAGAGCATATGGTCACACTTTTTAACACCTACGACCAAATTTGGCAAAATTTTATGTGACCAAAGCCCACAACAACACACTCGTTGTGTGACCAAGTGGTTGCAATCAGCCACACCCAAATAAAAATAAAGTGGCTATTACTTGGACAATAGTCACACAAAATACAAGTTTACCTCACTTAAAAGAGCATATGGCCACAATTTTTAACACCTACGGCCACATTTGGCATAATTTTATGTGGCCAAAGCCCACAACAACACACTCGTTGTGTGACCAAATGGTTGCAATCAGCCAAACACAAATAAAAATAAAGTGGCAATTGCATGGACAATAGTCACACAAATTACAAGTCTACCTCACTTAAAAGAGCATATGGTCACAATTTATAATACCTACGGCCACATTTGGCATAATTTTAGGTGACCAAAGCCCACAACAATACACTCGTTGTGTGACCAAATGGTTGCAATCAGCCACACACACATAAAAATAAAGTGGCCATTGCATGGACAATAGTCACACAAATTCCAAGTTTACCTCACTTAAAAGAGCATATGGTCACACTTTTTAACACCTACAGCCACATTTGACATAATTTTATGTGACAAAAGCCCACAACAACACACTCGTTGTGTGACCAAATGGTTGCAATCAGCCACACAAAAATAAAAATAAAGTGGTCATTGCATGGACAATAGTCACACAAAATACAAGTTTACCATACTAAAATGTGCATATGGTCACACTTTTTAACACCTACGACAACATTCGGCATAATTTTATGTGACCAAAGCCCACAAAAACACACTCCTTGTGTGACCAAATGGTTGCAATCGGCCACACACAAATAAAAATAAGGTGGTCATTGCATGGACCATAGTCACACAAAATACAAGTTTATCTCACT
>JAANYP010007204.1:0-63614 GCA_020465985.1 Centrapalus pauciflorus
ATATATATATATATATATATATATATATATATATATATATATATATATATATATATATATATATATATATATATATATATATATATATATATATATATATATATATCCCTCTGTGTGTGTGAAGAACAACTACCGCCATCATGGAAAAGCTCCACCAAGATCACCACCACCGCCTAGAAGCTCCACCAGGACCAAATCTAATATCGTAAACAAGTTTAAATCTGATTTTCGTTTCGTTTGGCAATAGTGATGACACGAGAGATCGACAGAGATATTTTGATTTTTGAGAAATCCTATTTTAATAATTAAAATGAAAAACATAAATTGGTTTTGGATTTTTATTATTTTATTTTATGAAAAAGAGAGTTCATTACCTATTTTATAATACTTTCAAGGGTAAAGTGATCATTTTTAAAAAGATGACCGGTCAAAGGACCAAAACCATAACAAATAACCAACCATAAATACTAAATCTGTAATTTCATCATGAAAATGATTTGTTCCATAATTTACATATAACCACATGGACGAAAATTGTAATACACCCTATAATTAAAGTTATTTCCTACAAATTTCGTCCTTGTTGTCAAATAGAAATTATTAATTAGGTCCTTTAACTTTAAATATTATACCGTCGGCCCTTGTGGTTGAAGTTTTGTTACGGATTTCAACCTTTGGAAAATAAAAATGAATGACTTTATAAAAACATATAAATTATTTTTATTATTAACTAAAAAGATAACGTTTTAAGTTGAGCTTTTTTGAATTTTTTAAAATAAAACGTAAATGTTTTTTAAGTCATAAATTAATCTATTATGTACTCTTATTAATTAAATGATTTTTAATGAGAAATAAAAACATTTATAAAAATAGATTGTTATTCTTATCATTTTGGTAATTAAAAATTAAAAATAAAATACTTTATTAACTTTATGTTTTCTTTTTAAAATTTTAAAAAACATTAAACGTTTTCATGAACAATAAAATATATTTAAAATCTTCAAGACTTTTTACTATTTCTCTAGAACTTTTTAAAAAACTAAAAATTTTTACTTATAAATTTCAAAAATGATTAAATATTTTACCCAAAATTTTTTGAAAAACACTTAAAAATTTATAACTTTACAAAATAATTAAAGTTCTTAAAGTATTTCAAGTTATTAAAAAAAGTTTCATAACGTTTAAACTATAAAAAATTTTAAATGGTTACTGAAAGTGTTAAAAGGTTGTTTATGTAAAAAAAATTTAAATACGTCAAAAGATTTAATACTTTTTAACAATAATTACATTTATTTTCTGATTTAAAAAAATTACTATTTTTTAAACTTTAAAAATTTATACTTAAAATGTTACATTTTACTTTTTAATTAATAATAATAATTTATATTTTGTTATTTAATTTTATATTTTCAAATTAAATTAATTTTACTAATTCTTTTTATTTTTAGATTTTTTTATCATGAATAAATGATATTAGAGAGACAATGAAAAAAAAAAAAAGTCAAAACATGTTGTTTTTTCTTTTTCCATAAAAACCCTTAATTAAAAAGTAAGAAGTAACATTTTGAGTTTAGATTGTTGAAGTCTAAAAAAAGTAAAAAAAAATTTTAATCAGAAATACATGTAATCATTGTCAAAAAGTATTAAATATTTTTTTAAAGGTTTTAAAATTTTTTACATAAACAATTTTTTAACACTTCAAATAACGTTTAAAAATTTCTTATAGATTAAACATTTTGAAACTTTGTTTTAATAACTTAAAATATTTTAAAATGTTTAATTGTTTTATTAAAATTTTAAGCTTTTTCAAAAAAGTTTTAAGTAAAGTATTTGAAAATTTTAAAAGTTTTTTAATTTTTTCAAAAGAGTTCTATTTGAAACGCTTAAATATAATTTTTTATTCACGAAATTATTTAATGTTTTCAAAAAATTCAAAAGAAAACATAAAGTTAATTACTATTTTATTTAAGTCATGAGGGGTACTTTTATTTTTGACTTTTTTTTTTTTTTTTGCCTCGTTACTTATATCATCATCACTTGTCTTGTTACACTACATTCGTAATCTTTCTTTAGGATTTAAATGTTTCGGGGTAATTTATATTATTATTATTATTATTATTATTATTATTATTTGAGAATAGACTCTGGTTGTTGAATAATTATTCACAATCCTTGTATTAGATTACATATTTCAAGTTTTTTTTATCACATTTATCTCTCTTCGTCTATGGTTCGTCCTTCGAGATCGCACGTGTCAACCTTCTCATTGGCTCAAACCACTCTATTGCCGCAAGACTTGGTCATCTAGTCTCTGACCGTCTCTTTTATCTTCATTTACTTCCTTATACGCTCCAAGGTATTTTTTACGAAAATTATCGAATTCCAAGAGAATTTTGGTGTCAGCTAGTTGTATTAATTTTCTCATAAGAGTAGTTATATTATGTTGCATAGTAATGGTTTAAGTTTTCGTCTATTGGTGAGATGATATGATTCATATAAACTTTCTTATGAGATCCTTTTGATCTCTTCAATACAATCTTATTAATTAATATTTATTAATCATTTCATCATTTGTGTTTATAATATCCATTAAAAAATTATATCGACATTTCCTCGTACATTATGATTTAATTTCTCATTACTCTTTATACATCGAATTTATTTCATTATCAATTTTTATCAAACAATCGCGATGTAAACTCAGTCCTTTACTTCGACTTTGTCATGTCATTTCTTTATTTTCGTCAAACGGTTTATCATAATTGTTACTTAAACTCATTTTATCTCACATGTTTGTCTTCATCTTTCTAACAAACATAAATATTTGATCAGTGAGTCTTTGGATACATATATTTTTTTTTTTGCTCGATATTTATTTCTTCATATTAATCATCATGGTCCTTATGTCATTAACTAATATTTTATTGACTATTTGTTTCTTTTCCTTTTAAATCACATGCATAGTTAAGGATACGTTATATCTCATTGGTGTTGCCGGTGACCTTCATTTACCAATTGGTTACATTTTTTGCATTTGTATTATTTCAAACTCTACATTATATTATATTATATTATAATAATAACATTTACCAAAGTAAATGTTACTATTCATAAGCTATTCATAGGAATAGTAAAACTAAAATACTAATATATACAACTTTGTGTAAGATTTTAAAGAAAAGATTTGTAGCTTGGTTGGTTGGAGTGTTGTTTGTGATGGGAGAGGTTATGGGTTCAAACTCTCTTGGCTTCAAGAAAATGGTTATTAATATTAATTCAATTGGTTTTTTTCCATGTTGAGTTAAAAACAAATATATTTTTATTTTAAAATATTACTTTGACATAAATTAAACTAATTTACTATTAAACATTTTATATCCTAAATATATTTTTAGAAAATATGCATTCTTTCTTCACGAATGTTTGAATAATTATGGTCCTGTTTTTTATACACCACCTCAAATACAATTGTATAAGTATTACTCCCTCCGTCTCAAATAATTGTCCACATTTGACTTTTGAAGTTTTTTTTCAACTTTGACCTCAAATATATTAGTTTGTGTTATATAATACTTGATGAAAATTATACCTATGAAAATTCCTTTAAAACCAAATCATTCCATATATTTTGCATCACATATTATATAACACAAAGAAAAATATTTAAAGTCAAAGTTGAGAAAGAATTATTTCAAATGTCAAATGTAGACAATTATTTTGGGACGGAGAGAGTATTATTTGTATGATTTTTTTAGTTCCTCCAAACTTCAAAGTCAATTGTATGTACATAAAACAGATAACGTGAAAGGATTAATGTTGATGAATGATTATTATGTTCATGAGTGTATGAAATTCTTTTTACAAATATTGTATAAATATTTTTTTGATGTTTAATAATAATTATGCAACTGTATTTCTATTTTTATTTTAAATTGGATCACTTTTTTTTGTACCAGGTATTTTAAAGTAAAAAAAAAAATTTAAGTTACTTTATATAGGTTTTTTTCGTTATTATTAATGATAATTTACTTAATAAATTAATTTTTAATTGATGTTGTTGATTATTACTAAATGAAGCTGTGATGTATAACAAATTTCGAATGGACAGAATTGTATAGATGTGAAAAAGCTAAAAAAACAACTAAAATAGAAGATTTTGTTGATTTTTATTCATTTTCATATTTTTTTTAATTGGCATTGATATTTTTTTTAATCTTTTTCAACACACTTTGGAATCGAAAGTTATATTTGTACTGTGGTGGTGTGAACAATTTTGGAATCGAACGTAGTATTCAAAGTCAATAACGCATCATTTCAAAAATTGTAATATATTTAATAGAAATAACATAACATTTTGCTTCAAATATCAAATATGTATGTTAATATGTTAGCTTTATATATTTTAGTATTTTTCGTATGACATTAAATCCCGCCGCGAAGCGCGGGCAAATTTCCTCGTTCTATATATAACATTTACCAAGGTAAATGTCCTATTCATATACTATTCATAAGACCCTATTCATAAGATTAATATGGTTTATATTCAATCACTTTTCCTAACCTATTCACATGATCCTATTCATAAGATTAATATGGTTTATATTCAATCACTTTTCCTAACCTATTCACATGATTTTATTTATTTATTTATTTATTTATTTATAAATACTTTCTAACCTATTAATTAATTAAATATATAACATTTACCAAAGTAAATGTTACTACTCCAAAGTTATTCATAGGAATAGTAAAACCAGAATAACAATATATACATCTTTGTGTAAAAATTTAATAAAAAATTTGTAGCTCAATTGGTTAGTGCATGACATATGATGAAAGATGTCATGAGTTCAAATCTCTTGACTTCAAGAATATTGTTATTAATAAACTTGATTGGTTTTTTACATTTTGAGTCCAAACTAATGTATTATTATTTTAAAACATTACTTTGACGTAAATTAAACTAACTTAGTATTAAACATATACTTTTATTTCCTAAATATATTTTAAGAAAATATGTGTTCTTTCTCCACGAATATAACTTTTTTAGAAATATTTAGTATTGAATATATAATTTATTTTATAACAAATATCTAATATTATCTACCATATATATTGATTTATATTAATTTTAAAATAGGTTATTAATTATAAAAGTAACACATATATATTTTTTAAAATAAACAAATAAATAGTATATATAATTTTAGCAATTTTTTTTATTTTAGTTCAAAAAATATGTTTATATTTTATGTTTTTTATATATTGAAACTTGATTAAATGATGTTTAATGGGTAGCTAGCAAACATTCCATCTTAAAATAATAATCCTGTTTTTTATACATTAACTCAAATACAATTGCATAATTATTATTATTATTTATATTATTTTTTTAGTTTCTCCAAACTCCAAAGCCAATTGTATGTACATAAAACAGATAATGTGAGACAAGGATTAATGTCGATGAATGATGATTATGATTTATAAGTATATGGAATTCTTTTTACATATATTGTATAAATATTTTTTTATCTTTAATAATAATAATTATGCAACTGCAGTTCTATTTTTATTTGTTATTGTGATCACTTTTTTATTTGTACTATATATCTTAAAGTAAAAAAATTTTAAGTTACTCTATATAGGTTTTTTATCGTTATTATTAATAATAATTTATTTAATACATTAATTTTAAATGATGTTGATGATTATTATTAAATGAAGCTGTGACGGATAACAAGTTTCGAATGTACAGAAATGTATAAATGTGAAAAAGTTAAAAAAAAACAAGTAAAATAGAAGATATTGTTGATTTTTATTCATTTTCATTTTTTTTAATTGGCATTGATATTTTTTAATCTTTTTCAAATACTTTGGAATCGAAAGTTATATTCTGATGATGGTGGTGTGAACAATTTTGGAATCGAACGTTGTAATCAAAGTCAATAACGCATATTTCAAAAATTGTAATATATTTAATATAAATAACATAACATTTTGCTTCAAATATCAAATATGCATGTTAATATGTTAGTTTTATATATTTTAATATTGTTCTTATGACATTAAACTCCGCCGCGAAGCGCGGGCAAATTTCCTCGTTACTTTACATATTGTGACCACTCTCAGGCATTGGTTCTTTATGTTGTTAATTTACGAACTCTTCTTAATAGTTATTTTACCTATTTTCTGACTTGTATGATAATTATTATTTTTCTTATAGTAAATATTCGTTCATTGATTACTATAATATTATCATATCATGCCATCATTTATTGCTATTATCTCGTTTTTTTAACCAATTAATTACTATTTACTCTTGGTAGTCATCATTTTATCCATCTTATCTTATCTTATTTATATTTGTGTTGATCAGCTAAATTGGTATGTTACTCATATAATGTGTTTTAATTTAGGGATAATTGCACAAAAAACCCTCAACTTGTCAGCTTTTTGTGATTAAAACCCCGAACCATTTTTCGTTGCATAGAAAACTCCAAACAAAATAAAAATCAGTAAATCAAGGTTTTATCAATGGGTAACCCGTTGACACCAGTTATTAATCCTACATGGACCGGTAAATAACCTACGTGGAACAAAGTTTAATTGTTGAAACCGGTTGCCATGTATAACACATCATTTAAACTCCCGTTGATAATTTTTAATTGTAATTTTTAAATGAGGTTACATCATCAACTGAGGGTTAAAATGTTGTGTAATACTTGGCAACCAGTTTCAACAATTAAATTTGTTCCAAGTAGGTTATTTACCGATCCATGTACGATTAATAATCGGTTTCAACCGATTACCCATTGATAAAACTTTATTTACTGATTTTTAGTTAGTTCGAGGTTTTCTATGCAACGAAAAATGATTCGGGGTTTTAATCACAAAAAACTGATAAGTTAGGGGTTTTTTGCACAGTTATCCCTTTAATTTATCATGTTGTCTCATATATATTTTTGTAGAATTGAGTTTGTTCTTTCCAGACATCTTACTTTTTCTTGTTATTTATGTCTCTCATCATATTGGAGTGTCTTAGCCGTGTTTAGGTATGTTTATTCAAGTTCAGAACTCCATATTAATTAACCGTCTTATTTCATTTATCTTAATTTATTCCATATTCATGATCCACTTATTAATGTTTTCACATTTAACACTCGGGTCACAGTTAAGTTACTCATGTTTCTCAGTTTTTATTAATTTAGTTCTCGAGTACAAATTTCTCACAGAGTTTTACTTCTTTGGACTTATTGTAATGTATAGTATTTACAGTTGTGGCTTTTCTATTTTCGATGACATAATTATATATCCTATTTAATGGTCATGGTCATCTAACTCCTTTCTAATAATATAAGTTCTATGAAATTGTTTAACATTAAATTCTTTGTTAAAATGAATTATTCTCATTATCGTTTTAATTTGTATAACAATGATCATAATAATTAATTCCTAAAATAATTGTTTGTTTTATAGGTGTCACTTATTTGAGCCCCTTTTTTTTTTTAATTTATTCCATTTGTAGGTAAAATATTATTATGACTTTGTCAAATTTCTTAATCACGCACCACACATATACCAAGACAAGAATGAACAATTTTCTGATAATACAATCACTGAAGTATTGACAGACACTTTCGCATATAGATGCACACACATAGACCCTATGTAAGTGTACAAGGTAAATCAATCAACTCGCACTAGGTGCGTAAAACAACTCACACCAAATGTGTAAAGAAACAACCACACACATTGTGTGGAAATTACTGACACAGAAGCATATCTGTGACTATCAGTCCACACAGTAACACTGATAACACGTTAATGCGCGACTATGAGCCCATGGTAAGGAGTAATATAAGAACACAAATCAAATGATTGAATACGAGCAACAAATGTGACGACAGAGTTCGAACCATGAAACTGAGTAATATTGGTATCATGTAGTGTGCCGACTAGAAAGTCTATAATCAGTTTTGTTAAAAATTAGGGTCATAACACATTACCATCATTTTAAATGTCAAATTCACATTTATTTCTTCTTCAATTTGACTATTCGGTTTCAATTATCTTATTTTTGGATTGATGGTTATTCAAGTTGGTTATCATCGTTAAATCATTTGTTTATATGATAATTATAGGATTAATATAGCGTTGAATTCTTTAGGTAATGTAATTTCCAGTATGCATGAATAACAATAGATTCTTAACTATTCCACGTGTTGCATTATTCAGAAACTCTTGTGCTTCCTTCTTTAGAATCAAAGCCAAAATTTTAGTACACGCTTTAAATTACTGTCACATTAATTTTCTTCTCTATTCAGTTGGTGACTATTTTAGTCGATCATCATCGTAGTGTTTCACCTTCTATAATAATTATATAATTATGATATCTTTAATTGTTTAAGATATGTTAACATGTATAACGACGATTATTAAGTCACGCGTGAATTTTTTTTAGTAAGTCATGAAAACACAACCACGGACAATAGTTTTTCTTTCATATTATTTGAAGCAGTACATTGCTTATAGAAATTCTCTACTAGTCCTGATACTTGATAAGGCTTGATGTCTCACAGACATACATTGATTCTCTTAATCAACCATAGCTCAAAGTTTAATAATCTAAAGTGTTGGATTAACATTCATAACGCTTAGATATTAAGAATTAGGGATATTCGCTATTAAATCATTATTTCTTGCTTCAATTATTAAGGATATATTCTCAATTTATACATCCGATTGTACCCTTACCCCAATCTTAAGGTTTCACGAATAAATACCATCCCGTATAGATCATAACTTATTCTAATAGTGATCATACAATTCTAGGTTTAAGACTAAACACCTAAAGGTTGCTTAATTTATTTAAACCATTTCTCTGATACCATGAAACACTTGTCCTAATCTATTTAGGACTAATACATGATCCGTAGAGTTATTAACTTCAAAAATACGGGATAATTAAAACTTTTTCATCGACAATCATTAAGCATATATTTAGAGTCAAATATCAAGTCAAGCAGAATACAACATAAGTCAATATACTAATACATTACATGCCACTATTGATCAAATAGTCTACCCGACCCAAAACATCATAAGGTGACACTAGTGAAAATAAGATTTCAACAAAAAAAATTTGCATCTTTAATTATCCTTCCGGCTAATCATAATCAATAGGTCATCAGACCTTTACCTTTGCTTCCACCTTAAAAGTAATTCCCCAAACGGGGTAAGCCCACGGCCTAACGAGTAACATGGTGAAAGCATAAAGAGCATATGCATGAAAAGTGAAACTATAAATAAAAGAATGTGAGACGGCATTCCCGCGAGTATTAAGTAGGGGGCGGCACCCCAACTTGTATGTATTCTTAGGAGGACAACACTCCTAAACAGTATTTCAAGGAGACGACACTCCCAATAATATTTGTTTTACCACACGAAGCAACATCACAGTTATTATATACCATATCATGCATGTATGCTAAAATAGACGACACTCACGAATAAACATAAAAGTGAATCATATAAGGTTGCTTGTAAACTTATAATATGAGCAAGATTATCAAGGGATTCTGATGATGACAATTAATAAGGATATGCACAATTATGAATTTACAACATTGTTACTCACTGTGCTTGTACAATTTAGAAGTTCCAAAGTAGCTAACACCAACTCGTTCACTATGACAATCACCACGATAGCCAACTACATTCCTGATATCAAAATTCGTTATTCAAACGTAATTCTCTTATTTTATTGGTAAAAGATTTGTATTTATCACCTGTAATTCTACTTATTCACTTTTGACTCTAAATGATCCGATCATGATAAATCCATAGTTTACCTCGACACATATCTTATAATCCTATTAATTAGATTTTCTAAAATCTTGTTCAATATTAAAATCACACATAGATATATATACATACATATATATATATATATATATATATATATATATATATATATATATATATATATATATATATATATATATATATATATATATGTATGTATGTATGTATGTATGTATGTATGTGTGTGTGTGTGTGGTGTGGTGTGTGTGCACATATATGTATATAAAAGTATACGTAAATATAAAATATGTATGTATATTGACGGGCCGTCGTTGTGACCCGCAGAAATAATCCTTAAATCTAATTACTAGCGTAGGAAGTAAGGGTCGAATCCACAGGGAGTGAATTTGTAATTAGGGTTAGGCGGTTAGCCTTATGAGTTTTATTGAAAGCACCATAAATTGTGAATTTGTGGATTTGAATGAGTTGTTTAGATCAATGATTACTATTGCTTTGTGACTAGAATTAATGACAAAATAACTAACATAGTAGATAAACAATCAAGAAACGAATAACCATTCACGGGATCACCACGGCATAAGTATTACTCACTATAATTTCATGCAACGATCACATAGACATAATCAATTGCGCTACTAAATTAAATAAACGTGTTTTAACCAATAACTCTTGGCGTAGCGTATGCAACATTAATACTCGTCTTAATCCCTAAGATAATGGACTCGACACGAATAATAACACCACGATAAACTATCTTGCTTTTACAAATCGTAACACATAATCATAATCATAGCCATATGTTTACCATTTGCATACACATAATACATCTCGCTTAATACGAATACATCAAAACATAAGAAATTAAAGAAGAGTAAACTTAGCCGTAGATCCTCCGCAAACGGCTAATGGGATTAGCCGCTCATTGTATGCGCGTCACAATCATGGATCTGAGCCATTGGGTAGCTTGCGAATCACCGTCTTCATCCTCGTATCGTAGATCCACTCTGGCAGGGCTTCGGCACACCTTCACACACGTCGGGGCTCTCCTCCAAAGCCGTCCCTTCACTCCTATTTATAGGGAATCGAGATTAGGGTTTCCAGGGTTGAAAAACGCGTTTTGGCGCCGCCCCAGCGCAGGCCAGGCGCAGGCCTGCGCCCGGATGCGGCTAGGGTTTAGCTGGCGTGTGCTGGAATGTATCTGGACAGTTTGGGCGCTATGTGGAGCGCAGGGTGGCGCAGGCCTGCGCCCCCCTCAGCCCGATTTGCTCTGAATTCTCTTGGATTGCTTCTTTTTATCATCTTGGCCCTGAAATACAAACTTGGAGTAATAATATGGATTTTATGAAGTATCAGTGCTTAAAATGATCATAATATGACTCAGAAACCATATAAATTATAGACTTATCAAATCTCCTCAACTTAACTCTTGGTCGTCCCCGAACAAGCTTTTGGAATCAGAACTAACTAAGTAACGAGCAAGAATTGGCAGTGAGTCTAGGAATTTTTTGTCAAGCTAGCCTTCGTACTAATGCATTAAAATTATTAACATGTAAATTGAAGACATTTTCAGTTAAAATATACTTCACTTATAATTTATATAATGTATCTCACTTTTGAAAATACCCTTTTAGCTCAAGGTTACAATACTTAAAACATGTGGGTCTTCCGACCATCTTTTTGCTCTTTGCATGTTTACAACAAATTTTCTTTTTAATACCATGCTCCTATCTATTTTCTTTTCACTATATTAGCTAGATGATCCTTGTAACGAGATTTCGGTCAACCGCTCCCAAACAAAATGGTTTTAGGGGATTAGGCATGAGTGGTACCCCTACGGACTTAATTTCCCGAACCATCTAGACTACAATTAAATTACTTTTGAGGCTAAAACATGATTAAGTTCTCCCCCCTATTGCATGAGTTTCCAAAATCTTTTGACACATTACTTATATTTAAGCCCAAATAAATTTTAACGTACTTGAATTCATTTTACATGGCAAAAAAATTTAATTATTACTACGACTCTTTTTCTTAATTATAAAATATCCTGTCAACACTAGCCAATTTTCTCGCACATGTATTTTCTAAGTATCATCATGTTCCACGGTCGGATCGGCAAACAAGACTCAATTGGGGAATAAATGACAGACTATATAAACATTATGAATTCTAAATAGTACTCGGCTAAGAACTAAAAATGAAATTACGATAAAGATTTTAAATGCATAACAAAATAAAATAAAATAAAAGACAGAATAGTAAAGAATAAGGAAAGGTAGTACCCGATCACTCAAATGGAGGAGGCGGCGGAGGAGGACCGAAGACGCTGTTGAAGAAGTCGGTATACGGGTTCTGGCCATGGGTGAACTGTGCAGTCAGCGGAACCAAATGAGGAGGCATCGGGTCTGGGAGGTCCTGCCTGCCATGCGCCGGATAGCGCTGATAAGTATCTACAGCATGGTTATGGGCCTGATAGTCGGGCATCGTGTAATCCTCATAAGACTGATATGACATACCGGCCATGGAGTCCTCGTGGTGTCGGACTCCCTCCCAGTATGCCCAATCATGGTGCTGATAGTAGGCATTTTGATATGACAGGGCTATCTGCCCATCTTGTAACTGATCTACCCGACCCGCTAAGTGATCGACCCTATCATAAATATGGGTCATACGCCCATTCATCTCATCTAGCCTCTGGGTCACATCCTCTCGGAACTCACCCTGACCCACAACTATATCCTCAATCCGCCTCATCATGCGGTCAAAATCAAAACTGTCATTACCTCAACTGCGCGAGGTAGACTCACTTTTGAAAATACCTTTTTAGCTCAAGGTTACAATACTTAAAACATGTGGGTCTTCCGACCATCTTTTTGCTCTTTGCATGTTTACAACAAATTTTCTTTTTAATACCATGCTCCTATCTATTTTCTTTTCACTATATTAGCTAGATGATCCTTGTAACGAGATTTCGGTCAACCGCTCCCAAACAAAATGGTTTTAGGGGATTAGGCATGAGTGGTACCCCTACGGACTTAATTTCCCGAACCATCTAGACTACAATTAAATTACTTTTGAGGCTAAAACATGATTAAGTTCTCCCCTCTATTGCATGAGTTTCCAAAATCTTTTGACACATTACTTATATTTAAGCCCAAATAAATTTTAACGTACTTGAATTCATTTTACATGGCAAAAAAATTTAATTATTACTACGACTCTTTTTCTTAATTATAAAATATCCTGTCAACACTAGCCAATTTTCTCGCACATGTATTTTCTAAGTATCATCATGTTCCACGGTCGGATCGGCAAACAAGACTCAATTGGGGAATAAATGACAGACTATATAAACATTATGAATTCTAAATAGTACTCGGCTAAGAACTAAAAATGAAATTACGATAAAGATTTTAAATGCATAACAAAATAAAATAAAATAAAAGACAGAATAGTAAAGAATAAGGAAAGGTAGTACCCGATCACTCAAATGGAGGAGGCGGCGGAGGAGGACCGAAGACGCTGTTGAAGAAGTCGGTATACGGGTTCTGGCCATGGGTGAACTGTGCAGTCAGCGGAACCAAATGAGGAGGCATCGGGTCTGGGAGGTCCTGCTTGCCATGTGCCGGATAGCGCTGATAAGTATCTACAGCATGGTTATGGGCCTGATAGTCGGGCATCGTGTAATCCTCATAAGACTGATATGACATACCGGCCATGGAGTCCTCGTGGTGTCGGACTCCCTCCCAGTATGCCCAATCATGGTGCTGATAGTAGGCATTTTGATATGACAGGGCTATCTGCCCATCTTGTAACTGATCTACCCGACCCGCTAAGTGATCGACCCTATCATAAATATGGGTCATACGCCCATTCATCTCATCTAGCCTCTGGGTCACATCCTCTCGGAACTCACCCTGACCCACAACTATATCCTCAATCCGCCTCATCATGCGGTCAAAATCAAAACTGTCATTACCTCAACTGCGCGAGGTAGACTCACCTAGGTTCGGCTCAGAATGCCGAACTTCCGCCTCATTGGCGGCCTTCTCCTCTCTCTCTCTCTCTCTCTCTCTCTCTCCTCTCATCCTCAGTATAGTCCTCGATATACGACTTATTTGTCTCTTTGTCGAATATCTCGAACCCTTCGCCAACCTTCCTAAAAATCAAGGTAGGGAACATGGCGACCGTAATGAATGTCGCCGAAATTGGGGATAGCAGGGAATCGGACGAAAGTGAGCCCGTCCTTTCAAGGAACTTGGAGATCAACCAAGCATGGGGGATGATCGTCCTCTCTCTCGTGTCGTACATGGCCCATTGTCATTCATAATTGTTCATGCAAAGGACAGTCTGGGCCTACCCTTAAGAAGGGCGTGAAAGACAGTGATATCCCTATGCCTGACTTTGGTCAGGTCACTATCACGAGGTAAGATGTTATTCACAAGAATCTTGTGAATCACCTTACACCTCGGATATAAAGCCTTTCGGCTGTAGGAAGTGGAGGACTCGGACTCCAAAATGGATGGAATAAAGACTCTACTAACCTGCTCCGTCCACTCCCCTGACCAAGTCATACCAGTGAAGGCCAATTGGGCCTCATTCCTATACTCGTACCCTTGCTGGTTAGACCTTTCGTAGCCTACCCCAATATCTAAATTAAATAATTGGCGAAGGATTTGTGCATCCATCGCCACGTCCCTACCATGGACGGTGCCTATCAACCTAAAGTCGTTTGCCGAACGACCTGTCTCCCTACGTAAGGTAGACATCCACTCGACTACATCAAATTGGTAAATATCATTACCACCCAACTCAAACACACCTTCCCACCCCAAATAGTCAAAAAGATATGGGATCCCGTAATCCTCAAAATAACTCCTCTTAACCCTCTTTCCAGTCAACACTTTATTTGAATATTTCCTTTATAAAAACAAATGTGTTCTAATGTGTTCGGGGTGTTGGAATAAACGGAGGTTTGGAGACCAATCTATTGGGATATCAGCATTTTGGGTTCTTGTCTCGTTCTCCTTGCCATCTATAATTTGTGCCAACCAACCACAATATGTATGAGATAAACTAAATAATGTAACCTATAATTGCAATTTTCACAATTACGCTCACTTAAAAAAATGCACTATACATACATACATACACACACACACACACACATATATATATATATATATATATATATATATATATATATATATATATATATATATATATATATATATATATATATATATATACTCTTTTACGCTCACATTTTGCATCCTATATATATAGTCTATAATTTGCCATTATTTTAAGCACTAAACATTTATCATATTTTAATAAAAACATTTAGCACATAAAATTTATTTTTAAGCAAGTCACCTAAGTTTTATAATTTTAACAATATATGCACATTTACGCAACCAACTTTATAACTTCAAATTAATTTCTACAAATTGATCATGACAAACTAACAACTTAACAAATAAACACATATCTCATAAAACATACATCAAGGTTATCATCAAAATCATGCAATTTTACATACTTTGACTCTAAAAAGTCAA
Organism: Centrapalus pauciflorus; assembly: GCA_020465985.1. NCBI lineage: Eukaryota > Viridiplantae > Streptophyta > Magnoliopsida > Asterales > Asteraceae > Centrapalus > Centrapalus pauciflorus. Next base: position 15,387 of record JAANYP010007204.1, read on the forward strand.
AATCACCATGAAAACTCCATGGATGACCTTGAAGCTCAAGCTTTCATTTTTGCTCAAAAAATATGAAAAAAGTTGCAATAACTCAATAAAAACACTAACCTTGGTGATTGGAAGCTTTACTTGATACAATCTAGCTTTTTTCTTCCACACTTTCTCTACCCGAAAATCTTGAAAAATGGATGAAACTACCCACAAAGAGGTGATTTCTAACCTAGATCTTTGATATTTAGAAAATGTAGGTGTTTTGAAGCTTAAATTTGCAAATTTTTGGCACAAAAATGATGTTTTTGGGAGAGAGCCGCACACTCAACCGTGGTTACTTGTTCTAGGGTTGTGAAAGGGCTCAAAAATGATTTTGAACTCTACGAGACGCAGGGCCAGCGCAGGCCTGCGGCCCCCCCCTGCGCCCAATTCTGCTGAAATTTCAATTTTTTACTGTTTTGGTACGCGGGGCTGTTATTTTTTCTAATTTTAGATATGAAATGTAGTTAAAAATATTTTTTTTATCAGGGCTAAATTAATTAATTAATTTTATCATTATAACCTACCCTCCCTAACTTAAACTTTTGTGACGTCCTCGTCACATCAAGATGAATATATCGGTTAAGAACATAGAAAGATAGATCGGTACATATTCCTTATTCAAATTAAACAAACAAATAATAAAATAAACAAAATTCAACTTTTATAATTCAACTTAAATAAACATCACACTTTAAAATAAAAATAAAAATAAAGTACTATTACAATCCAAATAACATAAATAAACAAACCGAACAAACCAAACCACCACATCAGGAAAAAAAAAATAAAATACAAACCATACTTAATGTTTTAGCACACGTATTTGAAATAAATATTCAAATAATTATAAAATTCATCATTCGGTCTGAGATGTGACGGTTTCTTCCAACTCTCCGAGAGTGATCTGAAGGTTGGTGAGCCAGTCTGAGTGCGTGTTAAACAATTGCTCATTCTTCTTTTGATTTTCCTGAAGTATTTGGATCTCCTTAATCAAAATGTTGTTTGCGTTTACTAAACCTCCAACTGTTTCCTTCAACTTGTGCACTTGATCCCAAACAAGATCACGGTCTCGACCCTCTTCCACGGCCTCTGATCATCTTCATCAGCTTCCATTTGGGCTTTTCCTTTATTATTCTGTCTTTCAGGTACAGGTTCTGGGGCTTTGAAAGGGATTTGGGTTACTTTAGTAGACTTTGGACAACGAATTTGGAAACCCCTCTCGGTACGTTCAAAAACTAGCCCTACCATCGTAAATCTTGTAAACCATAAGGTATTTGGGTTAAGGATCTGTATGGGAAAATCCTCAGACACAGTCTTTTCTATCACGAATAATTCGGTTAACATCCTACAATGGGGGTAACTTATCCCTTGGCCTAAGACATGGCATTCCCACAAATTTTGCATGATAATGTTCCGTAAGGATATTGTCGGGTGTCCAGTCATTAATGCGTGTACTACTAGAATCTCTTCTGGTTTCACATATGTGGTGTCTTGATGACGCGGAAGTATGTTGAAGATAACAAACTTCCACATAACTTTGGCTAAAGGGCATAAATCACCTCTGTTGAAGGCGGTATAGATCCAGGCAGCTCTAATTGAAATACCAAAATTGATTAGTCCATTTGTTAACTGTACGCATTCTATCATCCTGGGTATTAGACAGTGTCCAGAATTCCATAGGATGAGGTGTTTCGGTGTCGATTAAAAATTCTTCATATAATTTTTCTCTAGAGATTAACACCTCTTTGTTTCCTACCCTTCCCACTAGCTCGAAATTGTGTTCTTCAGACATCTCAATCCTACGCATTGTAGCGAACCACTATTGGACCAAACTAGTGTGGATATATGGAAGTTAGGGGTGAGCATGGGGCGGTTCGGTTCGGTTTCTACCCCAAACTGAACCCAAACCGAAAGTTTCGGTTTGTGGATTTGAGAAACCGTTCGGTTTTCGGTTTTTCCTGGTTCGGTTTTTCGGTTTGGGTTACCGGATTTTCGGTTTGCATCCATGGGTTTTCGGGGTTTCGGTTTCTAGAATATGGTTTGGGTTTTGGTTTAAAACCGAAAAGTTTTGGCCCTCTTTTTGTTAAAATCACAACTACATTCATAATTAAAATCAAGTAACAAGATCAAATCTGAATAATATTCATAATTTCACAACTACAAACCTAAATCTTAAAACCTAGATCTATTAATCTATACACAAACCTAAATCTGAAATTAATCTGTACCCAAACCTAAACCATCATAAACCACAAACCTAATTCTGAAATTAATCTCACAGAACATGTAAATCACAAAACCCTAATACCTGGTTCGAACAGAGAAGGAGTCGAGAAGTAGCAGACCAGCAGTCACGATGGTGGAGTTACCGGAGTTCAGAAGCAGCTCACGGCTGTGAAGATCGTCCATGGTAGTGGTGTTACCGGTGACTGGAGCAGTGGAGGAGATGGTGGCATGGCTGAAGGCGACGGTGACTGACTGGGGTGGGGGCGGCTGTTAATTTTCAGAAGGGCAGAAGGCTTCTAGTATAGATGTAGGAAGTATGGTTATGCAACACGGTGGGAAGAGGCGGATGGCAAACTTAATTGTTAAACCTAGATGCTAAACAACAATAGATATATTTTTAATTTTTTTTAAGATTAATATATTAAAAATAAAAAAAAAGTAACTTATATATTAACCGGTTCGGTTCCGGTTTTTCGGTTCGGTTTTGAGGTGTAATCCGAAACCAAACCGTTTGAAATGGTTTCTCCGGTTTCGGTTTTTCCGGTTTTTCGGTTTCCCGGTTTTTTCGGTTTGGTTTTTCCGGGTGTTTCGGTTTCTCGGTTTTCCGGTTCGGTTTCTGCTCACCCCTAATGGAAGTTATCATTGTACAGCTTTAGCCCATCCTAGCCTCTCAAAACACTCCAAAATTTCAAAATTGTCAAAATCACACTCTTTTATGCTACGCTTTATGAGAAACCTAGGGGGTTTACCATTTTTAGTGTTTGGTGGAATTTCAGGGAATTCCACATTAAGTGGTTTTCTTGAAACGGACATCCCTAGGGTCGTGGGTTCTCATTCTAGGTTCCATGGAAGGTTCCAGGACGGTTACCGTTTGCATGATATTGGGTTGACATCTAAAAAATAATGCAAAAAACCAAGGATTAAAAATGTGGGGTTTTAATATAAATAATGCATGATAATTTTAACACCCATTTTCAATAATAATAACTAATCCTAAGTCTCACCAACAATGTGAGCACAATCTAACCCTATCAAATGCATGAATTTTAAATAATCAATAAAAATATCACCTTTTACGACAAAAAGTTTATAATTTATAATAAATATGTAAAAATACATGATTTTTACATAAGTTTTGCAAAAATAATTTTATATTAATTAAATGAACATTTGAAAATTAATACCTTTTTTCTATAAAAACCATATAATTCCCAAAAACTCAATTCATGCATGCATGATAAAACGTAGTGAAACTGATGTAGAATGAAGTTTAAGAGACTCTAATGAGTATACCTTGCTAACCTTAGCGATAAACAAGCGTTGGATCAAAGAATTGACGTAGAAAAGACGAATTTTTGTTGTTTTTAGGCTTAGAAATTCGAAATCGCCTCTTCTGAACTGGAATTAGGGTTTTGAACTTATGGGAATGATCACTGCCATTTTTATAAGATTTTGAGCGCGTCGGGCCGCAGGGCAAGCGCAGGCCTGCGCCTCCCTGCGCCCGGGCCTCTGGATTTGCGATCTAGGCCGTGCACTGGTCTTGGAACCCTAATTCTTTAATTTTTTGAATTTTACGGGTATTCTCCCCAACTTACGCTCGTATTATTAGGTTAAAATAATTCTGTTTGCGTTAAATAACCAAACTTTATTTCCTTTGGTAAATTTTATATTTTTAATCATTCTATCGTGGAAAAACTTAGTTTTCTCTTTATAAATTCTAGCGCTTTCGTAAGCTTCTCTACGAATTTCTTCCAGTTCATTTAATTAGAATTTCCTATTAACACCAGCATCATGTAAATTAAAATTAGTGTTTTTGATTGCCCATAGAGCTCGGTGTTCTAATTCCACTGGGAGATGGCAAAGCTTACCATACACAAGTCTGTAAGGGGACATACCGATTGGTGTTTTAAATGCGCATCTGTATGCCGATAGAGCATCCTCTAATTTTTTAGACCAATCTTTACGACCAGGTCTGACAGTTTTCTCAAGGATTCGCTTGATCTCTCTATTAGAGATCTCGACTTGTCCGCTTGTTTGCGGATGATAAGGCGTTGCTATTCTATGATTAACTTCATACTGTTTAAGGAGTTTAGCAAAATGCTGATTATTAAAATGTGACCTTCCGTCACTGATAATAGCCCTTGGAATACCGTGTCGTGCTAAAATATTTCTTTTAACAAATTTGCACACAACCCGGTTATCATTAGTGTGTGTAGCATCTGCTTCCACCCATTTGGAAACATAATCTACTGCCACTAAGATGTATTCATATCCAAATGATTTAGGGAACGGTCCCATAAAATTAATGCCCCATACATCAAATATTTCGACGATTAATATCAGGGTCATAGGCATTTCATTTCTTTTCGCGATGCCACTAGTTTGCTGGCGTCTTGTGCATCCCTTAACAAACTCGTATGCATCCTTATATATTGTGGACCAGAAAAACCCACACTGCAATATCCGGTGGCCAGTTTTCTTTGCGCTGAAATGGTCACCGCATGCATATGCATGGCAGTGTTTAAGAATATCTTCGTGTTCCGAGTTAGGGACAAATCGTCTTATAATTTGATCTGCTCCTATTTTAAATAGATCAGGCTCATCCCAAATGTATTGCCTTGCTTGAGCATAGAAATATTTTCTTTGTTGTGAGTTCCAGTGCTCTGGCAATCTTCCTGTTACGAAATAATTAAAGATTTTACTTGCGTAGTAAATCACCACTGGATTTTTCTCAAATCTTTGTCCTAAAACTGCACCAACTGCATACTCACTTGCATCACACATGATCTCGAATGGTTGAGACCAATCCGGAGATTGCAGAATTGGCGCTTCGGTTAATTTTGATTTAAGCTTCTGAAATGCTTTCATACAAGCATCATCAATATTAAACTCGATATCTTTTGAAAGAAGATTGCATAACGGTCTTGAGATGTCACTGAAATCTTTAGTGAATTGCCGATAAAAATTAGCATGGCCTAAGAATGATCTTATTCCTTTAACGTTGGTAGGGGGTGGAAGTGAGGAAATTAATTAAACTTTTGCTTTATCTACCTCCATTCCTCTCTCGGACACAATGTGGCCTAGGACTACACCTTCTTTTACCATAAAATGGCTTTTCTCCCAACTTAATACTAAGTTGGTTTCAGTGCATCTCTTTAGGACTTTTGTTAAATGTCACAGACAATCTTCAAATGTTTTATCAAATATGGAGAAATCGTCCATAAATATTTCAAGAGAACCACCCACCATATCTGAAAAGATAGCCATCATACATCGCTGAAATGTGGCGGGTGCGTTACATAGTCCAAACGGCATGCTTCGGTAGGATAAGGTGCCATAGGGACAAGTAATGTGGTTTTCTCTTGATCCTTTGGATGGATTGGGATTTGATTGTAACCAGAATATCCATCAAGGTAACAGTAAAACTTTTGTCCTGCTAATTTTTCCACTATTTGATCTATAAATGGTAGTGGAAAATGATCTATTAAAGTAGCAGCATTAAGTTTTCTGTAATCTATACAAACTCTCCACCCAGTTACAGGGCGAGTAGTTATCTTCTCTCCTTCTTCAGTATTAATTACTGTAATTCCCGATTTCTTGGGCACAGTTTGGGTTGGACTTACCCACATACTATCAGATATAGGATATATAATTCCAACGTCCAACCATTTTAATACTTCCTTCTTAACTACCTCTCTCAAATTAGGATTCAACCTCCTTTGTGCATCCCGAGCTGGTTTAGAATTTGGATAAGTAATGATTCAGTGCATACACAAAGTGGGACTGACTCCTTTTAAATCAGCTATCGTCCACCCTACTGCTTCTTTATTTGACTAACACTTGCAGTAGGGCTTTCTCTTGCTCTTCAGTCAGATTTGATGAAATTATGACAGGCAACGTGTCATTTGACCTAGAAAAGCATATTTCAGATGCGATGGAAGCTCCTTCAATTCTAGAACAGGCGATTACTCTATTGAAGGTTTGGCTGACTTGGGTAAATCAGTAGGTAATTTTTCAGTCCTGTGGGTCCATGGTGGTTGTTTTGACTCTAGTGTGGATTCCATGACTACTTCTAACTCATCACACTCAGTATGATTTAACTTGGCTAATTCATTCTCAGCAAAGAATAACTCAGTTGCATCTTTAGTGTTGACTAACGAACTATGCTGCTGCGCAAGTTCATCCACCATGTCTATAAGATAACATTCTGAATCAATAGCAGAGACACTTTTTTGCATTAAATACATTCAGTCTTAATTTCCTATTTCCAAAGGCAATATCCACTGCTCCTGTCCTACAATTAATTTGTGCATTAATCGTGGCTAAGAAAGGTCTTCCTAGGATAATAGCCGGTTGATTATCACCCATTGAACTGATTATCTCCCATTGAACTTTCGGTGTCCAATACTAGGAAGTCAACTGGATAGTAAAAATCTTCAAATTTTACTATAACATCTGATAAAATACCTCTTGGGCACTTGGTTGACCGATCTGCCAGTTGTAAGATAATACCAGTTGTCTGTAACTGACCTAGATCATGTTTATTAAACAAGTTTCCAGGTAAAATATTAACACTAGCTCCAAGATCAAGCAATGCCTTTTTAATCTGCACATTGCCTATTGTCACTGGAATCAATGGTGATCCAGGATCTTTCAGCTTAGGAGGTAGAGAACTAGAAACTACTGCACTCAGCTGTTGAGTTAGATTGATCTTCTTTGGGAGCGAGACCTTATACTTTCTTTTCTGAGTACAGAGATCTTTTAAAAAATTGACATAAGATGGAACCTGTTGAATGGCCTTTATGAGAGGAATATTGATCTTAACTTGATTAAATAAGTCCCAAAGATCCCCTGGTTGTGGGCCTCTTTTGCCGTATGGAGAAGATTTTGGATTTTCTAAAGCAACAGGATAAGGAGGAGGAACTGAAGTATCCTGACTCTTATCCGCCTCCCCAACTTTGGGCGTTGGAATATTTGCTTTAATTGGCTCTTTAAAAGAAACCTTCTTAGGAACCTCTTTCTTATTTGGATCCTCTTCTCCTCATACACGACTTCAGTGTCGATATCTTATTTTGCCTCTTTCTCTTTAGGCATCTCTATTTTATTGTCTACCTCTTTTCCACTCCTTAATGTGGTTATCTTAGCTATTTCATTAACTTCATTATTCTCATGTTTTTTATCTTTGTTATGATGATGGGCGTGTGAAGGATTGGGGACTGTATTGCTAGGAAGCTTCCCCTCCTCACGCCTAGTGAGCGACTCAGCTATCTGACCCATCTGGCGAGTTAACATCTCCATGGTCTTAGTACTGATAGCTGATTGCTGTTTCATAAATTCAGCAAACTCTGCGAATTGCGCAGAAGTCATATTTGTTTCTACTTGGAATTGTGGTTGATCACGATAATTTGACTTATAATATCGCTCATCCTTAGCTGTTGAAGTTGAACCATATTGATATTCTCTCTTTGGTGGTTCATATCTTGGTTTGGATTGATGATCGGTAGGTTGATCATTTTTCCATCGAAAGTTGGGATGGTTTCTCCATCCCGGATTGTATGTTTCCGAAAATGGATTATCCCTCTCTTGATGAGCTCTAAATCCGTAAACTTTATTATCAAATTCCTCAGTGGATTGCACTTGAGGACATGCGTCAGAATGGTGTGATGGATCTCCGCATGTAACACAATTAATTGATACACTAGGGTTTGAAAAACCCTTCATTAATTGATCCATTTTCTTTCCTAATTCTGAAATCTTAGTTTTAACCTCACGTTTCCAGGCATTAACTATGCCCATAACTTGAACTCCTATACTATTTTCAGAACCAGCTTGGACTTTAAGACCTTTTCCGAGTTGATTAAGTAACTCCCAAGCTTCATCGTCTTCTTCACCTAAAAATGTGCCTCCTGTAGCAGCTATAATCATATTACGACTCTCTTGACTCACACCATCATAGAATGTTTTGATAAGCATCCATTTGGGTACCTCGTGGTGTGGACAAGCTCTCAATAGTTTGTTCATACGATCGAACGCCTCGTAGAATTGTTCACCCGGTTTTTGTTTAAATCCAGTAATTTCCTTTCTTTTCACGGTTGTTTTACTAATGGGGTAATATTCATTAAGGAATTCTCGTTTCATTTGATCCCATGTTGTAATGCTATTAGTTGGTAAGGATACGAACCAATTCTTCGCTTTCTCTTTTAACGAAAAAGGAAATAATCGAAGTTTTAAACCGTCGGTGGTTATACCTCAAACATGGTTTGCTTTACAAATAGCTGTGAACTCAGCTAGATGTTCATAGGGTTCTTCACTTGGCATCCCTCGAAAGATCGGAAGAATTTGGAACAACTGAGGACGAACTTCGGGTTCGTTCTCGTTTTCGGGATAACGAATTGGAGACGGATCGGGAACATCACCTGGACGGTAATGCGACTCAACCGTACGTCTCGGTTGATCACCCATTCTAGCAACTATGCGCTCGGGTTCTTCTTGATCACGATTTCGTGGCAAAATCGGAGGACTTTCAAAATTAGGAATATCTGAATCGGGAATTTCTAAATCAGGAATTTCTTCCTCTTGTGCGTTTAAATTCTCCATGATTAATTGTTGATTTTGAATCCTGACAGTCTTTCGGTTAGATTTAGCTACTTTTTCGATTTCAGGTTCGAATTGTCGCGGCAATCCTTTGGTCGATCGACGTGTAAGCATACACTATTAATAACTTTTAAATTAAATTACCTAATTAAACTAATTATATTTTTGGTGGTAAAGTAGAGGACTACAATTACCTTTTTAAATTTTTAATAATAATTTTTTTATTTTTAATACTAATAACAATTAACGACTAAATAAATTAAACTAAAGCACTTAAAATTAAAACTTAAAAGTAAGGTCAAAACTAACTTTTAGCCCTAACTAGCGTTACCACTCCTCGGCAACGGCGCCAAAGTCTGACGGGCCGTCGTTGTGACCCGCTGAAATAATCCTTAAATCTAACTACTAGCGTAGGGAAGTAAGGGTCGAATCCACAATGAGTGAATTTGTAATTAGGGTTAGGCGGTTAGCCTTATGACTTTTATTGAAAGCACCGTAATTGTGAATTTGTGGATTTGAATGAGTTGTTTAGATCAATGATCACTATTGCTTTGTGACTAGAATTAATGACAAAATAATTAACGTAGTAGATAAACAATCAAGAAACGAATAACCATTCACGGGATCACCACGACATAAGTATTACTCACTATAATTTCATGCAACGGTCACATAGACATAATCAATTGCGCAACTAAATTATTCAGACGTGTTTTAACCAATAACTCTCGGCATAGCGTATGCAACATTAATACTCGTTTTAATCCCTAAGCTAATGGACTAGACACGAATAATAGCACCACGATAAACTATCTTGCTTTTACCAATCGCAACACATAATCATAATCATAGCCAAATGTTTATCATTTGCATACACATAATAGATCTCGCTTAATACGAATATATCAAAACATAAGAAAATAAAGAAGAGTAAACTTAGTCGTAGATCCTCCGCAAATGGCTAATAGGATTAGCCGCTCATCGTATGCTCGTCACAATCATAGATCTGAGCCATTGGGTAGCTTGCGAATCACCGTCTTCGTCCTCGTATCGTAGATCCACTCCGGCAGGGCTTCGACACACTTTCACACACGTCGGGGCTCTCCTCCAAAGCTTCCCCTTCACTCCTATTTATAGGAAATCGAGATTAGGGTTTCCAGGGTTGAAAAACGTGTTTTGGCGCCGCACCAGCGCAGGCCAGGCGCAGGCCTGCACCCGGATGCGGCTAGGGTTTAGCTGGCGTTTGCTGGAATGTATCTGGACAGATTGGGCGCTATGTGGAGCGCAGGGTGGCGCAGGCCTGCGCCCCCCTCAGCCCGATTTGCTCTGAATTCTCTTGGATTGCTTCTTTTTATCATCTTGCCCTGAAATACAAACTTGGAGTAATAATATGGATTTTACGAAGTATCGGTGCTTAAAATGATCATAATATGACTCAGAAACCATATAAATTATAGACTTACCATATATATATATATATATTGACAACTTGTATGGTCTCAACCTCAAACATATTTTTATGTTTTAACTCTTATTTTCGTTTATTTTATTTCATTTAGTTTTCTTTTCCAAATTATCAATATTTCCATTTTTTTAAATAAAATTTCTACACTCAAATAGTAAATCTTAAATATTTAGATTTTAGCTATGTATTATTGTTCCAAACTTGTTTTTTTAACCTCAATCACAAAAATTGTATATTTTCTAATACACAACAAATGTCACACCAAAACTCCATTTCTTGAAGAAAATAATATTAGAACCATTAAATAGATTATAAATATTGATTGTCACATATTTTAAGCTTTAATTCGACATGTTAACAACAATACAACATTAGTGATGTAACTAAAAATTTCATTACCTCAAAGTGATAAAACTTTGAAGATGAAATTGGTGGAATATTCACAAGTTAGCACCACCACTCCACCTTAATTTTTTTCCAAAGATTTCTTGCTCTTGAATCACCATGGAACAATTGTTTCAAGATGATGGTGATATTTAAAGACAAGAAGAAATAATTTTTTTTTTTGAAAATTGAGAAGGAGATGTGTTTTGATTATAATATTAAAAAGAAAGAATGGTATGGGAGCAAGGTCATTCAATTGATTTTTGGGGCCCGAGAAGAAAACATTTAAGAGGGCCCTAAACATACATACATATATACATACACACACATACACACATATATACAAATGTATGAGACAATCATACTTTTAATTTTTTTTCTCGATCCATAAGTTAAAAAATCAATTGTACTTTAGTTTACACTGAGAATACTTATGACATTAAGGGCCCTATGGAATTTTGGGCCCTAGGCGGTCATCCCTTCTGGGTCGGCCCTGTATGGGAGGAATGTGAGGGAGAGAAGGTCTAGACAACTTTTTATTCTTTTCTTTTTTTTTTTTGGTCAACACCAATTATCACAAGTACCAGTTAATTCGTAATTTCTCATTCTTTTCATACGATGCTCCGAAAATTAGTATTACGATATTGTAGTCGATTTTCATGATTTTTCGTTCTTCTTTCAGATATCATAATGAATACTCATAATTCGACTTTTATTGAACTTTTATATTTTAGGAATGAAATGAAAAGTCGGAATTAGAATTTTACTGAAATTTACGGGAGTTACAATATGAGTTGGCTAGTCATCCATGATTATATAGATGAAAATAATAAAATGCAGAATCAAATGTAAAGGAGTTACATGGAGGTTAATTAACTTAACTTTTCAGAAACAATTGAAGACTTGATAAGTCAGAATTGTCCAGACAAGAAGTAATTGCATTTTATAAAATTACATGTGAAATGTATACAATTTGTGTGATAGTTAGTCAAGTAATAGTCTTTGACTTGTTTAAACACTCGTCAGTAAACTTGATGAAACACCAGAACGAAATGTTGTAGATAACCAGGTTCTGGAGGTTATGGATACATATCACAAATATTGAACACAAAGTTATTAAATTAAGATATCTTGTTAAGATATAGATAAACCACATACTATCAGATTCAAGACTAAACATCTAAACGTATCACTGGTAGCAATTAATCTGAATTGCTAGTGCTCCTAAAATTTAATCTTGGTGTCTTTATGTGTGATTTACAGTTCCTCTGAAGATAATGGATATAAATTTGAAAGGAGATTCAGAATGGATCTGAAATAATATTACAAGAGCCTGTAATAGATAACTAGTGAATATTTTCAAAGATAAACGGTAATGAAGTTAAGTCGATTAACCAGAGAACACTCCCACTAAGATGATATCTAAAATTAATTTTTCGATAGATCATATTACCGTTACATTTGATAAAGGAACAGTAGCATTAAACTGATGGAAATCATGTTGTGTTTATTGAGATAAAGGAGATCAACATGATATATTTATTGTCAGGGCCGGTCCTAAGCAATTTCATGCCTTGGGCAAGATACAAGAATTATGCCCTCCAAAAAAATTTAAACATACAACATATTTAAAGGGTTTCGAACTTAGCTTGGCTAAGGTGGCTATCCGCAAGCAAGTTCGCTTGTAATAGAAATCTTGTCCATGAATGAGCAATAGAAATCTAAGCAGAAATTATTTATTACCTTCACTTTATCCTCTTGCTCTACATATGAACTCTGAGCATCCAATCAGGCAATCAGCTTCTTGCTTATTCTTCACATTTTCAGTTATGCCATACCTATAATATCTGATATCAAACGTCAATTGACCAAAAAATCATATATACAAACACAATAAAATCCACATCCAGATCATCATCCTTAATTATCACAACAAACTTATGCCAATTACAACAATGAACAATCTCAAACTTGAAGAAATAGATATGGAGCATAAAGAGTTGGCCCTTGAATCCTTGATATACTTTTTGACACAACAGACCTACTTTGATGATTGAACATAAAACCAAATAGAATACGGGACTCAAAATTGAAACCGAAAAGCGCAAAACAAATTAACAATGCAACAGAATATGGATATGAAAACCGAACAAACCTTCGTGCCAAAAACATAAAAAAGAATCAGCTATTCTGCTTGAGTGCTGCGGCTCTTCTACACAGCTTTCTGCGTGACCCTCCATCTTGTGCAAAAACATCAAAATCGAACATACCTTTGTGTGCAAAAACATCAAAATCGTACAGACCTTCGTGTGCACTGCTGCCTGCCGTCGATTTCCAAGCAACGCCTCAACTTCTGCGCGCAGGGCTTGGAGACACCTCAATGCCTCATCGTCGCCGTTTTCCAAGGGCAAGGAGGCTGGAGAACCAAATATCGTTGCTTAGTCTCCTCGTCTTCTGCTGCATCTTCCCTGTTGTCGTCGATTTCCAAGCAAGCAACGCCTCGACTTCTTTGCCTGGGATTTCGGTAATTCAACTCCCTGCGTTTTAGGTATTCCTTAAGCCCGATTCACTACTTGGGCTGGGCAGACATGGGCTACAAATTGAAGCTAGCAATGGGTATCTTAGCCTAGTTGAGTGATGCCCTATTGCAATTGCTGCCCTGGGCCGAGGCCCAGTTCGCCCCCCCCTTTGGGCCGGCCCTGTTTATTGTTGTTCTATTTTGCATGTTTTAGAAATCCGAGAATAAATTTGAAGTTATTCTAAAAATATTCTATAGCTTCTTGTTGTCGTAGGAACCACAACGAGAATTAAAAGTCTACTGTGGTTTTTGGTTGATATTCATGGGTGATGAATATGGCAAAGGTTGAACCAAATTCACAGGTATTTGTTGCGAACAAATATTGGATTGACCCATCGGTTGAGACCACTTTGGGAATCATAGTCATGAGTCGTCTCAAAAAGGTAAAACTCAGTATGTGAGATGTCTACATACTGTAGTGCGGGTGCCGCTGTACGCTTGTCCTAACCTAACGTCATCCGTAACTGGGTTATCATAACGGTTCGAGGTCAGATCCAGTGGGAGTCATGCTAGAGGCCTAGATAGTCAATATGGGATTTGCACCTTCTTTTAACTAAGAAGAGATATTTCTGGGCCCCTCGGAGATTGATACTGAAAGAAATGCATGGTCGTGCTCGGACAGAACTGATGTGTTCTACCATGTCTGTTACATTTCAGTATGAGATCAGGGAGTCGAAAACATAATCGAGTTTGCTACGGTTGATCTAATCCATGCCTAGCTTTCATATTGAAATATCGCGATGCATGAGATATAACCTAAGTTTTTTTTTTGAAAGGTTGTTTCAACATGTAACATCCCACATCCGTGGAGAGGAGAAACTAATATGCCCATATAAGGGTGAGGTTGTCTCTATCCACCAAGACGCGTTTTGGGGTGGGCCTACGGCTTGACTTCCAGAAACAAAATCGTGCGGCCTTTGCTAAAGCGGACAATATCTTGTCTCGGGGTGGTCTAGGCTGTTATAGTTGGTATCAAAGCCAGACACCGGATCGATGTGTACAGCGGGACACTGTGTTCCCATGAGGGAGGGATTGTAACATCCCACATCGGTGGAGAGGAGAAACTAATATGCCCATATAAGGGTGAGGTTGTCTCTATCCACCGAGACGCGTTTTGGGGCGGGCCTATAGCTTGGCTTCAAGAAACAAAACCGTGCGATCTTTGCCAAAGCAGACAATATCTTGTCTCGGGTGGTTTGGGCTGTTATACAACAAGAATGCCCGAATGGGAGTCAAAGTTTTTATGACCTTGGTTGCCTAAAGTGTCTAGTCATGACCTCCTTTAGGCACATGTTGCAGGATAGTATGTCGTCTTACACAAGTGTGTGTATGTTAGTGTATGGTGTGTAAAGATGACATCACAATTGCATCATCGTCGATTTCATAAAACACTTGAGGGTCACACCGATGAGCACAACTGAGCAGATGCAATCAAACTATTGAATAAATATTATTGGGTGTTGTTTATGATACGAAATGATAATTGAGATTAAATTAATGGGTGATTAATCATATCTCAAAGTATGGGGACTAAAAGTGAAATATTAGATATTGTAGTGATTTAATTGTTATTGAATGATAATTAAATACTTATCTAGTCTTTTATTTACAATTGGATATCAAATAAAAGATGCATTTATTTGAATTATTATTACCATCTACTATTAGATAATTGAATGGATAATTATAAACAAATAAATAAAGATAACTATAAATAATTATCAAGTCATTTATATATTATTAAATAATATATAGAAAATAAAATTTATTTAATAAATATATAATTATAGAGATAATTATATAAGGTTTAATTAAATCAAAACTCTTATTTATATATATATATATATATATATATATGTATGTATGTATGTATGTATGTATGTATGTATGTATGTATGTATGTATGTATGTATGTATGTATGTATGTATGTATGTATGTATCTTCTGTATACTAAAAAGAACCATAATCATTCCATTGGGTTACACGTGGAAACAACAATTCACAACTATTTTGAGTTTTCTTTTGACTTTGTGTGTTGGGTTAGGTTAATAGAGTATAAGGGGCATTTCAGTCTTTTCACCCCTCCCTTTCAATGCACGCCTTCTGCCTTCCTTCGGTCTTCACCCACTTGCTGGGTAGGGTTTACAGTGGTGAAAATTAAACGGTTGTTGATACATATATCTTGAAGTAAACAACACTATGTGTACCTTTCTTTTTTACATTGCAACTTTAGTTTCATTACAAGATTTCCAGAGTTTTCTTTTTACTATTCTATTTCGTTAATTCTGTTTCATTTGTTTCAAATTATCACAGGCTACTAGGTTACTTGCTCCGACGACTGGAACAGTGAAGAAGACATCATTCTGTTTGAATGGGTTATTCTTATTTCCCACCTATGAATTCACTTGATAGTGTCAATGTTTAGTTTAACACATAAATATTAACTCATGTATTAGATGAACATGTATCATGTCACTTTCGTTTTCTAATGATTTTTCCTCGAGTTTATAAATGGAACATTAGGATTATAACAAACAACTATCTATTGAAAAATCAGCTTATGTCATCGACATTTTTTTATTTATGCTATGATATCAATAGTCAATTTTGATGACCAACATATAAAAAAAATTTAAAAACCAAATTTTCACCGTTTGTTAGATTGTGTTTTTTTCGAGGGCCGTGCGTTGCACGGCGAAAAGAATTTCCTAGTACACACACACACACACACACACACACCTACGACAACGATTTATGAGTGTGATTTACACATTATATTATATATTTATAGGGGTGAGTTCAATGGAAAACCTATATGCATCGAAAAACCCAGGAACCACTTTATAGCTATTGGATCAGGTGATAATACATCACGCTGGAATTTGGTGCATCACACGAGAATTTGATGCATCACGCGGAGAATTTGATGCATTATGCGGGAATTGTGATGCATATGTGGTGGTGCATGGAGGTTTTTTTTAAGGTTTTCCGATGCATGTTGGTTTTCCATTGAACCTCCCTCTATATATATATATATATATACAATTATCATATCTATTACACCAATTGTAATCTCCCACGTTTTTTTTAATTTAAAATTCAAATTTTTCATAACACACCCTTATTTTAATGTTATCTTTTATTTAGCCCTTTTATTTTAATAAATTTTCCAGTCCTCTTTTAACATTTATCATTACAACGTTTTCTTACACACTTAAAATTATGATTTTAGTTAAACTTATGTTTGGAGTTGTCTTTTTATGTTTGATTGTATAAAAAAGACTTTATTATCCAAATGCACAATACAAAATTCTAATGAAATTGTTTTATAACTAAAATGTAACTATTTAATTTTTTGATTTTTTTTATTAAATATGATCATGTATAACATTGAACATTACTATTATTACAACATTTTTCTTACACACTTAAAATTATGATTTTAAGTATACTTATGTTTGGAGTTGTCTTTTGAAACTATTATGTTTTGTTTAATTGTATGAAACAAAGACTTTATTATTCAAATGCACAATACAAAATTCTAATAAAAATGTTTATAAATAAGATGTTACTATTTAATATATGATATAAATATGATCATGTATAACATTGAATATTACTATTATAAGGTTGACAAACCCTAATCGGTGTATTAGCGACATTACCGTTATAAATTTATTTGATTTGATCGTAAAACCAACAAATTAAATTGACGATTAAACCTAATCAATGTCAAAATTCAAAATATTGTTATGAATAATTAATTAATTAATTCTGGTTCCAATCCGATTTAATAAGGCATTGTTTGTAATTTTAGCATTGTAAAATCTAGAATACCAATGATAAAAACCAACTAACAGTATCATTTGTCTTGCTTCTTAATCTATATCAGCTTTCCAATTTCGCTATTCGATCTTGGTTCAATTGTTTTTCGTTATTTGAATTGTTTGAAAAATATTTTTATATATTTGTTTTTATATATACTTTTGTAACTAATATTTTAGACCCGATGCAACTCGCGGGTATTCAATAGCTCATTCATATGTACATACAAAATCACACAAAACACAAAAAGGTGATTTGTGGTGTGAAAGTCACGACACACACGCATTCAATTTGTGTGTGTGTGTTTTCGTGAGACTCGGCCACAAGAAACAAAACATGTAGATTCGTGTGTGTTTTGTTTTCCCCATTCTTCATGTGTTTGATTGCGTACCTGGCGTCGCTCGACCATGTCATCACGGGTTGATAACGAAAACATCTCATTCGAGTATTTTTGTTATCAAATACAAATGTACGAATTTTAATGTTTTCTCGTTTACTTATCTTATGTTTTAATTGATGATTCGTGTACGGAATTCATAATTTTATTAGAAAAACTTTCGTCGTGCATTTAATTCAATTAAGTTTACGTTTTATAACCGATACAAATTCCTAACAAAAACAATATTAATAATAGTTATGAAACAAATAAGGGTAAAATGATCATTTTAAATGAAAATGACGAAATCCGTAACAAAACCTCAATCACAAATACTGGCAGTGTAACTTTTAAGGGAGAATTTCATATATACCATTCCAAAACTCTATAATATCATATATATTCAACTTAAAATTTAATATCATAATATCCATCATAAACTTTATAATATCGTATATACCCAATTTAAGTTATTAATATCACATATATCACACTTAAACATTATTAATATCGTGTATACTCAAATTCAATAATTTGATTATTTTTAAAACTCATAACTAATATTATCTATTAATTAATTACCATTATACCCTTTTTATTTCTCCTTTTAACTAAAATTCATAATATCATATTCACCCAAACTTAAATTAATTCTTAATATTTTTTTTAACTTTTACTATATAAATTTTTTCTCGTAAAACAAATTTACATTAACAATATAATTATTGAGAATCATTGGGTTGTCTAAAAAAATAATTTCTTTACTAACTAAAATAATCCTATATTTATAAAACATATATCTATTAATGACATGTAAGATTCTGAATGATTACATTGGTAATGCTTTGTTTTACTATGAAAGATTTATATGGTAAAAGTTTAAAAAAATGAATTATATAAAATTATTAAGAGGGATATGATATACAGAATTAATTTAAGTTGGGTAACTATGATATTTTGAAGTTTAGTTGAAAGGATAATTACGCAAAATACCCTCAACTTATCAGTTGTGATAATTAAAACCTCAAACCATTTTTCGTTGCATAGAATACACGAACTAATTAAAAATCAGTAAATCAAGGTTTTATTATGGGTAACCGGTTGAAACCGGTTATTAGTCTTATTTGGACGGGTAAATAACATTCGTGGAATAAATTTTAATTGTTGAAACCGGTTGCCAAGTATTACACATCATTTAAACCTCTGCTGATAATTTTTAATTGTAATTTTTAAACGGGATTACATCATCAACGGGAGTTTAAATGATATATAATACTTGGCAACCATTTTCAGCAATTAAAGTTTATTCCACGTAGGTTATTTACCGGTCCACGTAGAATTAATAACAATTTTCAACCGGTTATCCATTGATAAACATTGATATACTGATTTCTAGTTAGTTCGGGTTTTCTATGCAACGAAAAATGGTTTGGGGTTTTAATCGCAATATTGACAAGTTGCTAGTTTTTTGCGCAATTATCCCTTAGTTGAAAGGTGAAATAAATATGTGTAGAATGGTTATTAATTAATAAGTAATATTAATTATGAGTTTTAAAAATAATTAAATTATTAAATATGGGTGTATATGATATTAATATTAATGTTTAAGAGGGTTATATATGATATTAATAGCTTAAGTTGAGTTTATATGATATTATGAAAGTTAGGAGAGATATATAGGATATTAAAAGTTTAATCTGGGTATATATGATATTTTGAAGTTTTGGAAGGATGTATATGAAATTCTCACGATTTTTAAAGCTAAAGGACCTAATCCATAATTTCTAGAAAATCCCATAAGCGAAATTTGTAATTTACCCTATATAAAAACATGGAAATGGCTTTGATTTAAAGACACAAAGTTAAAAAATTTTAGGCTAGAGGAGGACATGAGTGCAAGACTCTTAAGCATAGGGACGTGTTTTGTATCATTTGTGAGGTTAATTCTTTGGAATACTTTTTTCATTCAATTGATTTTAATGAAACATTTTTTTAGAATAAAAATAAAAGTTAATTGCTAAAAGAATAACAAATATTATTTTTCACTAGTTTTTTAACCCACGTACTACGTTTATTATATTTTTATAAAAAGTATATATATATATATATATATATATATATATATATATATATATATATATATATATATATATATATATATATATATATATATACACAATGCAGCTATTATTTTTACTATATATGTACGCCAGCACCTGCGGACACGAATGCAGCTCGCGAGGGGCAGTCTTTTTACTCCGGGGTCGAACTTTAAAAATCATGGGGGTCAAATTTTTTTTTGCTCTATATATAACGCAAATTGGAAAACTTATCGGGGTCGGTTGACCCCCACGACCATAAGGTGGGTCCGCCCCTGTATATATATATATATATATAGGGGAGAGTTCTTCTATGAACCATAAAAAATATGGGAACCTAAGAACCTTTTATGGCCTTTGAATTAATGATAATCAATGGTTGATATATTGGATGACAATTTTCTAATTATTATGAACTTTGATAGTGGAGAATCTTGAAAATGTGTGAAAATGATATTTTTGGAAGAAAAAAATCTGCTTGTTCTCTTTCTCTCTCTTACTTTTTTTTTTCATTTTCATTGTATTTTTCTTTCATTATAATTGATTTTTAAAGTAAAAAAAACGTTTTTTATAATAAAAATTATTTTTTCTATATAGAAAATTATTTAATTGCTAAAAAAATAATGTATTTTATATAGAAATATTATATGTCTATATAGAATATTTTTTTTCCATATAGAATATGTTAACGAACATATTCTATGTACAATCTACGTAGAATGTCGTGTAGAATGTCAAATACCATATATTCTACGTAGATTACCTGATAAAATATATCAAAAACACATTGAAACAAAAAAAAAAGATTTCATTTAAACATTTTATCAAACACTTGGTATGCAACTGATATAAAATATACCAAAAAGACATTGAATAGTAATGTTAATCTACATAAAAAGATATAGAAATGTATAAAAAACAAAAAATATATAAAATATATAAGAAACATAACATTTTACATAGATAATGTGTGATTTTTACAAGTAGTCTTGTATTATATTCTATTTAGATTATCATGTAATCTACGTAGATTATCATGTAAAACATCCAATAACTATTTCAATAATTATAAATCTAATATCTTACAAATAATCTTCATAATATAACATGAAAAATGAATCTGTCATATTTTATGTAGAGTATTGTAACATCCTCGGATTTAATTTATTGTAATTGGATAATTAGATGAATTATGTATTAAGTTAAATTATTAAAAATGTTTATGTATCTGGATATTTGGAAGTTGGTTGCTATTTTGAGAAATTATGAAGCTTTGGAATTTTGAATTATTATTATGGAGTGTTATGTTTTATAATTGCTAGTAAGGATAAAACTAAGATAAAATCAGTATTTAGTGGGATTAGATAAGTTGAGGGGTTAAAAGTGACAAAAGTTGAAATTATGGAATAAAAGACTCTTTGAGTCTTTCATTCTCATTTTATTTTAAATCTAAGAAGCTCTCCCTCTCTCTCTCTCTAGAAATCTCTCTAAAATCTCTTCTGAAATTCGAATTTGCTGGAACAAAATTCGTGAATCCAAGCTGATTATTAACAAGATTTAGTCGGAATCAAGGTAAGAAATTACATTCTAAGTTTTGGGGTTTTATTTTGAAAGTTTAAGGTTCGAAAATCGGATCTTTGAACTGAAAATCTTTGTTGCATGTTGGGTAAATCAGTGGGAAATCAATAGTTGAACTGCATTGAAGCTCCAGAAACAAGAATCGTACCTCAATTCGTCCAAAAAGGTAACAAAATCTGAATTTTGTGAAGTTTTTGGTGTTCTTGAGCTTTTACTCATTTTTGGTCAAATCTGGACAAAATTGGTTGTAAATGATATAGAAAATGATGTAGAAACGTTCAATATATGTTAGTATAGCATTATTATGGATTGCATGTTGCTAGGAATGAATTTATGGAAATTTTAGTGCAAAACCGTAGCTGCGAAACTGCAAACCTGCTGGTGAACTCGGCGAGTTCTCAAGAACAGTTGAATACATCTTCAAAAATTCATAAGTGTTGGATCCGAATTCGGTTGGGACCCGAATTCGGATGAGACCCGAAATTTGGATAGGACCGAAATCAATTTAAGAACCGAACTCGGAGGGGTCCGAATTCGGATGGGTCAACCTGAACTCGGATGGGTCAACCTGAACTCGGATGGGTCAATCTAATCCGGATGGGTCCGAAATGCAGTGAAGGGTCCGAAATTCGGATAGGAACTCGGCGAGTTCCTGTCCTACTCGGCGAGTTCTATAAGTTTTTGGGTAATTCGGATGGGTTTAAAAGGATCCGAATTTATGGTCAAATAAACAAACTTTTGGGATATCTTTTGCACTATAATAAGGCATATAATGTAGGGTTAATTGGGAATAATAACACCTTGAATAACGGTATATAATATGAGTTTCGGATGACGTTTCCGAATGTTGTAGCACTTTATTTTATACAAGTTGATGGTAAATTGTTAAAGAACATATAATGATAATATGTTTTCATTATGGAAATGAAACATGTCCCTTGTGGTGTTGTTTAACCCACAGTGGGGTACTTTGTGGATCCGGTTGAAATCCCGAGGAGAAATAATATTGCTTAAAGATTAATAACGCACTCACTGTGAGTACCTTTGATTTTAACATTGCTGCATCTGCATTATGTTTGCATTGCCTGCTGAGGCATGTTGTTTCATATTCGTTTGGCACTCTACTAACATGCGTATATGTTGATGCACATTCATACTTGTTGCATGTCCGTTCATTTGTTGTGCATCCTTTCGATGTTACAGTGCTATATGACCAAGAGTTTGACACCTCTGTGGTCAGGATAGACAGTAAGTCATCCCCGATGTAATGTCTGCCTCAGATGGTTGGTTTTCTTATGCCGAGTGTCGGCTCGAAGGAGCTGCGGCTCGGGTTTGCGTACTTGGAGTACGTGTGGAGTATACGGTATGTGTTACCGCGGTTACTCTGGGTGGCATCATAATGATTTGTAGAATGTGTAAAATCATATGGTATTCACTAAGCTTTAGCTTACCCCTTCAGTTGTTACATTTTTACAGGAAAAGGGAAATCCGCTGCGGGACCGTCTAGCTAAGTCATCAGTTGAAGTGATTTGAAGATTCTCCCTGTTTTCACTTGGTATTTGTTTTATGGAATCAATGTTGTAATAAATTTGGGGATGATGTAATACTTTTGGATTTGTAGACTTAGATGTGTAACCTATGTAGCACCGTAGGGTGTTTGACAGATTTGTATTATTTTATTTGTATTTTATGATTCCGCACTTTAATTAAGGTATCAGATCATTATATAACTGTTTGTTGGTGGATAATCCTGGATGAATTATAATTGGTGGTTAATGTGGCAAGGGTGTCACAAGTATCGACGAACATATTATATGTACAATCTACGTAGAATGTCATGCATTCTACGTAGAATGACATTCAATCTACGTAGAATGACATTCAATCTACGTAGAATGATATGCAATATACGTAGAATGACATGCAATCTACGTAGAATGTCGTGTAGAATGTCAATTATCATATATTTTATGTAGATTATTACATGATAAAATATACCAAAAACACATTGAATACTAATGTTAATCTACATAAAAAGATATAGAAATGTATAATAAACATAAAAATATATTAAATATATAAGAAACATAACATTTTACATAGATTATGTGTGATTTTTTACAAGTAGTATTGTATTATATTCTATGTATATTATGATGTAATCTACGTAGATTGTCATGTAATCAACATAGATTATCATGTAAAACATTTAATAACTATTACATTCATTATAAATATAATATCTTACAAATAATTTTAAGTATAAAATATGGAAAATGAATCTGTCCATGTACGTAGATTGTACATAGAATATGTTCGTCCATACTCTACATAGAATGTCACGCAATCTACGTAGAATGACATTCAATCTACGTAGAATGGCATTCAATTTACGTAGAATGACATGCAATCTACGTAGAGTATCGACGAACATATTCTATGTACAATCTACGTAGAATGTCATGCAATTTACGTAGAATGACATTCAATCTACGTAGAATGACATTCAATCTACGTAGAATGACATGCAATCTATGTATAATGTCGTGTAGAATGTCAAGGATCATATATTCTACGTAGATTAAATGATAAAATATACCAAAAACACATTGAAACAAAAAAAAATAAGATTTCATTTAGACATTTTATCGAACACTTGGTATGCAACTGATATAAAATATACCAAAAACACAATGAATAGTAATGATAATCTACAAAAAAGATATAGATTTGTATAATAAACATAAAAATATATGAAATATATAAGAAACATAATATTCTACATAGATTATGAATAGTAATGTTAATCTACATAAAAAGATATAGAATTATATAACATTCTATATAGACATATAATATTTCTATATAGAATACATTAATTTTTTAGCAATTAAATAATTTTTTATATAGAAAAAAATTTATTTTTTTTATAAAAAACGTTTTTTTAATATTAAAATCAATTCTAATGAAAGAAAGTATAATATGAAAATGAAAAAAAAAAGTAAGAGAGAGAAAGTGAAAAAGATATGACATATAATAAAAAAGGTGGAGAGAGAAAGATAATATTTTTTATTCCAAAAATACCCTTTTGATCCAAGGGCTCTAAAAGGTTCCTAGGTTCTCACCATCTTTAAGGTTCTTAAAAGAACCTCTCCCTATATATATATATATATATATATATATATATATATATATATATATATATATATATATATATATATATATATATATATATATATATATATATATATATATATATATATATATATATATATATATATATATATATATATATATATATATATATATATATATATATATATATATATATATATAGAATCAGGTTCATCAGCGTACCTATAAGATTCCAGCGTACCCAGCGTACTCTAATGTGAATGATCATTCACATATATTTTTTTTTGAATAGACATGTATAATACAACATTATAAGACTTTTTTTCAAAAGGAGCAACATCATAAATCTTGTGAATGATAAAAAAAGATCATATGAATGGTCATTCACACCATTCACATTGTGTCAAATGACCATTCACATAGATGATCATTCACATAAATATGCATTGAGCATTCACATAAGTTTTAAGGACACAGAAAGTGTGAATGTAAGTGAAATTCATATATCATGTGTATAACATTAGATTAAACATGGTTATGAGAAAAAAAAATTTAAAAAAAGTTTTTTTAAAGTTGGTACCTTCGGGTGCACTTGATTTCGAGAGGTACTTATTTGAACCTGACTCTCTCTCTCTCTCTCTCTCTCTATATATATATATATATATATATATATATATATATATATATATATATATATATATATATATATAAATTCAAAATTAAAATATATAAAAACTAGTAAAATATACAAATAATTTTTTTGTCACAACTATTATTTTTTCTAATTATATATATAAGGTCCTGTTTATTTTCATATTTTTTGATCTTAATTTATCTTAAATCTTAAAATTCAGTTCTTCAAAATTTAAGATTGTTTGTTAAATTTCAGACACAAGTGTATTTCAACTTGTTATTCAAAAATATCAATCACAATAACAAGATTAAACAATTAAAATCAAGAACAGATGTAATACTAACCGAATGATTATATTCCATCAAAATGAGAATTACAATATGAAGAGCACTGAACCCTAGGTGAAATGATCCTACAAGACAAAATTAATTCTTCTGTGCAAATTGTGTACAAATCTGTAGCAATACAGTACCCTTTTCACATATTTATATATACAAACAAAACTATGAAACTATTACAAATTGACCCCTATATTTATTATTTTTCATCAACAAAAGTAATTCCCAACAATCTTCCCTTTTGATGAAAGATAATTAGTCTTTAGTCTTTAAGTCTCATCTCGAATCTTCTAATGCTCTTTCGATTCATCAGCCTCCACTCAATCTTTGCAATAAATTCTACAATCAACTTTCTATCATATGAACTCAGACCTCCTTTCTTCTTTTTTCTCTTTGAATCAGCAGCAAGTTTTCCTTTCAGACCAGTCATCACCTTTTGTAATGTACCATCACAATATTTATTTAGCCTAACACTCCGCATGGCTCTCAGCTTTTGATATTTATCTTTGTAAATCACCACCGATTTAGCCATAACAACTTCATATTCTTTGAGATTTTTCATGTACTTGATATAACGATTTGGCGCTGTGATATTTTCTCATCTCATTCCTCTCTCGACACCTATCTGAAGATCTTGCACAAACATAATAACCAGTTTTGTGTGCATAAAGTGAAATAGAGCCTTAAGTGCAAACCGACAATTTTCTTCTATTTTGTTCTGGCACAGCTCATCAAAAAGATCTTCAACATCCACCAGATTCAGATTAAACAAATCAGCTTCGCTAAATACATAAGTGTTCCCGTTAGTTCTAGTTACAGTGAAGGTGGGATAGAATACTTTCACAAAACGATCTTTCTCAATTTTCACTAAACCAACTATTCTGAACTCACTTCTAAATTTTGCAATCTTCCGAGTCTTGTTTATCAGAAAATAAGCATAATTCACTAAATTTGGCATGTTAGGTTCAATGACTCTGAATAGTTTAAAAAATAAGCACGGAGCATGCTTCTTGAAAAAAATCTTCTTTTCCAGATGATCTTCTAGGAATGGAAGCTTATTTCTTCTTCTGATGTAGTCAGCATTTTGTTTTTCTGACAGATCTAACTTTCTAATCTTTTTCTTTCTAACTTTATCTTCGTTCAGCAAAGTCAACATATCGTTTATTTCTTTTTGCAGCACTTCTTGAACTGTAAACCTCAAGTGATGCTGACGTTCAGATTCATCAGCTAGAATATAAATCTTGAAAAGTTATCCATGATTTCAACTTCATTCATCTCTTCGACATATTGAGGCATCACATCCTCAATTGGAAACAGATCAAATTCCTCTTTGACTGTAGCCATCACCACAGGCTTTTCAACCGTTGGTTTTGGCACATCATCTCTCAATATCTCCTCTACTAAGTCCTCCTCATTCACAATCTTCTCTGCCCTCAACGTCTCAACAGATAAATCAAAAACTTCGTCATCATCAGATATTTCAATTTCTTGATCTGCTCCCTCGTCTCTTAAAACTTCTTCTTCGTTGTCTGAATCGTCATATTCTTGAAAGTTGTAAATACCAGATTGAATACTTAAAGGAACTGGAACATCTTTATAAAGAATCCATCCCAGCTCACTCTGAGCATCAACTGGTTTTTCTTTTGAACCCTCTGCTTCTCCAACTGCTTCACCTTCTGTTTCGTTCTCTTTCCCTGTATAATCAAACATTTTGAAGTTCAATATCCGTTTCTCCAAGCTTCCTCCTCTTATCCCCCTCATGAGGAGCATCATCGGAGTCGTCCTCATGATCCTCATGCTTCCTCTTAGGAGCCGAAGCTTGAGCTTTACACGTCCTCAACAGAAGATAATCTTTCAGATAATGATCCTAGAGCACTAACGACTGTGTATTCCAGTCCGATCATTCTCTCCCTCATCTCATCAAATTTTTCAAAACAAAAATCTCTGAGCTCATTAATGGATTCTTGAGGATCTGTTTCTTTTACACCCTTCGCAACAACCTTTCCTCTCAGCAATTTTTGAATATTTGCCATTTGAGTCATTATCTCTGAATATTGTGTTGTCATTTGAGCTGTGACTCCATCAATTGTTTCATTCAGCTCAGTAACAAAGGGTATTTGACTAACTACTGGTTCACTTAGACTTCCAATTGTCACAACGGTTGAACTCGTAAAAAGAACATCTATGTGGCCTGTACTCAGAGAATGCAAAGTTGTAGCTCTGACAGGACTTCTAACCATTTCAAGTGATGGAGCAACAGATGCTTCCAACACTGTGGTTGTTTCGACAGGGACACGGACTCCTTCTGTACTTGTTTCAACACATGAAATCGACTCAAGTGTCCTATCATGTATAGGTTCTATGACTTGTGGAAGAATAAATGTACACTCGGGAAGCTGTGTACTTGTTTCAATATCCATGGAATCCAAATGATCTCAGGATAGATTATCTGCTAATTCCCGGTGAATAAATGAAACATCTCACTGTTGAGAAGGAGATGAGTGGCCAGTGAGGTGTTCAGTCACCAGTGGGATACTGGTTTCTTCAATGCTAACTCTCAAAGGAGAGCTAACAGTGGATGTGGCTTCCCGGCTGTTTAAGTTTTGGATCTCCCTCACACTCACCACTTCATCTATTTCTTATTCTGCTAAGCTCACTATAGGAGATATCTTAATTCCACCCGCTCCTCCCAAATCATCATTATTATCCTCATCATCATCCTATTCTCCCTCATTTCCACCTTCAGGTATATTAAATAAAGTACGTTCAGAATCAGAATTACTCTCACCTCCTCTCACTTCCTCCGCAACACCCTCAGTCTCAATTTGGCTTCCCTGTACATCAACCCCTTGTTGATGTGCCTTCTCACCTATCACTCTTTGGGCATGAAAACTCGGTTCTTGAGTTTCAATTGGAGCAGGATCTATTCTATACAATCTAACACTTTCAGCCTCATCATCAACATACATTAGCAAGGATTCAGGAATTGGCATACCATTTGCATTTGGAGCATCCTGAACCTTGTGAAGACTCATCATTACGTAGTCTGGGCATTTGATCTCTTTGGAATTTTCTCGTTTGCCCTCAAGATACCTCTGATCAATATTTGTATAAACCGTTGTAAAGGCACAAAATTTCTTACTCTGTTTGTTGTCTTAGCCAATACTACTTCCTTGATATCTTCCCAGATACATTGTGCAAAATCATAATGCTTGTTGAAAGCAATGCCATGAAAAAGTCTCAAACAGTGGATGCTTCCTCGATCTATGCTGGTATGCTTTGAGGTCATACACCTGTTGATGATGCCGAACAGTGTATACCATTCTCCATTTAGTCCATTTCTGTGAAACTTTGAACTTTTCTCAAGTGGTTTTGGAGTAACCCAGACATATAAGATCATGACATAGTTGATCATCAGAAGCAAAGTCTTCAAAATCTTCCGGCTCTGGATGTCAATACGTCTTGGTAAAAACAGATTATGTCGTAGTCGGGCTAATGTGATTTTAGCCTTACATTGGTCAATTGTGACCTTGAAATGATGGTCTCGTTCAGCAGGCACGAATTTGTTTGTGTGCCAGAATTGATTTAGGTAGACAAGAGGAATGGAAGGTTTATATTTCAACAGGTAACCGAGAGAGTGACCTTTGAGGATTTCCACAATCACTGGATGACTAACTTTTAAGACATTTGGATCGAACCGGTGATTGTTGTCTAGTAGGGATAGGCAGTGTTTGGATTTGACTAATTGGGTTTCAGGGATTGGGGATGAAGGTGATGGTTTAGTAACAAATATATATGGTTAGATGAAGAATGAGATTACGAGGAATTGGAGTTATGGGTGAGTGATTGGGATGCCATTTGATACCTGTAAAAGTAGCAAACATTTTAGATATGTTAGGTAAACAAATTTTATCCTACATATAGAGAAATAAATCATTTAATAAAAAATTAGAAAAATATGTGTTTTATTGTTTAAAACGTTGGGATTCCAGAAAATAATAATAAAATATAATTGTTAGGACTCCAAAGTCAATCATGAAGAGACCAATATTAATAAAACACCGATTTTAAAAATTTTCTCGAAAAATATGAAATTTCTCTGAAAAATTTAAAAACCCCACACTTAGAAAAATTTTGAACATTTGACTCCAAACTCGAATCATGAAAGAAGAAACTCGAATGATTTATGAGCATACTCGGGTGATATGTGAACCAACTCGAATGATTCTTAAGCAAACTCGGTTGACTTACTGATAAACTCGAATGAAACACAAGTCACCTCGAATGAACATTTGATAAACTCGAATGAAGAATGATTTTTCTCGGGTGAAGTTGCATCAAACTCGAATGATACTTATATTTCCTCGAAAGACCCTTTGATCGAGTTGAAACAATCAGAAAAATCTAAGTCCTTTTCTATCAAACTCGAATTACTCATGAATTTTTCTCGAACACATCTTGACCCAACTCGAATAAAACATGAGTATTCTCGGTCAACGTTTCAACCCAGTTTGATGAAACTAATTAAAATTTTCTAAGTTCAAACTTTTGAAACTCGACTGAAACTTGAGCTTTCCTCGAAAGGTTCTTTTTCAAACTCGATAAACACTAAGTGTTTCCTCGAGTACCTTGTTGCTCAACTCGATCAAAACCAGAATTTTATCGATTAACCCTTTCGAGTTTGAACATAAAAAATGTTCTAAGTCCCATTTTATACTCTGAAATTTCAAAAATTCAATTCCAACCTAAACTTTTACACTATCCTACTCGAAAAATGATTTTGAACAACTTTCTTTTACTGATATTTTTTCCAAAAACAACATTTTATTCCCCAAAAATTCGATTTACAGTTTGTTTAAGAACTCGAAAATATTTAAATTTCAAACTTAAATAAATGTTGTATGGTGTGTTATAAAATCTGAAATTTGATTTTCAAGCTTACATGAACATTATAAACACATTCATACTTTCAATTTCAGTTTTTAAAACCCAAACGATAATGTTTGGATTCTCATTCATCGACCCAGACGAACACACACATACACACAGTACAACATGGATGAACAAAAAACTCAAATGAAGATTAAAAACTACAAATCATAAGAAATAATATTGAAATTACTTACAAATATCAGCAAAAATTCATGAATTTTATCATATTTGGATTGCTTCTTGAAGAAGAAAATATGAGAGATATTTTTGGGAAGAGAGTGAACAGTGCTCGGGAATTGTAAAAAGTTAATTTGAATTTCAAAATTCAAATTTATACTCAAAGTTGAAAATAGAAAACTCGGCCCACATTAAAAATTTTTTTAACTAAACAAAAATTAAAATGAACTAAAAAAATAAACTGTTGCTCCCCCCTTGAATTTTGCAGTTATGCTCCCCTTTAGATCAATATCACTATTTAAGCTTGCTCCCCCTGCAATTAATCAGATAAACAATTATCAGACATCCATATATCAAATAAAATTTTTTTTGTTTGCCCCCCCTGCACATGACAATCCGATTCTGTTAAACCTCAGAAGAATTAAAAACATTTAAATCACATGAGATTAAGGAAAATTAAATCAAGTAAAAATTGTAAAATTAAAATTATATTGTGTAACAACTGAATGTTTAAATCTACCGATCCAACATACCCAATTTGTATACCAAAAAGTTAAAGCGTTTTTCATCTAACGCTTTGGTAAACAAATCATGTAGTTGATATTCAGTTGGTACAAAATATAATTCTATGTTACCATTTTCTACATAATCTTTTATGAAATGATACCGAATGTCAATGTGTTTAGTTTTGGAGTGTTGCACCGGATTAGACGCTATTTCAATTGCGCTCTGTGAATCACAATAGATAGGGATCTTCTTAGGGGTAAACCCGTAGTCTCTCAGTTGGCTCTTCATCCACAACACTTGTGAACAGGCATGATGATACAACAACGTACTCAGCTTCTGCTATTGATAGTGACACACAGTGTTGTTTCTTGGATGACTAGCAGACGGGTTTGTCACAAAGAAATTGAACTGCTCCTGATGTGCTCTTACGGTCCATCTTATCACATGCATGATCGGCATCAGAAAACGCGGTCAATGTAAATGATGATTCCCTAGGGTACCACAAACCTAAGTTTGGAGTTCCCTTCAAAAATCTTAAAATTCGTTTGGCAGCAACCAAATGTGATTCCTTTGGATGTGCCTGATATCTAGCACATACACAAGTAGCAAACATAATATCAGGTCTACTTGCAGTATAATGACCCAATTATCCTCAATAATGAGTTATATCTACAAGTTTTCCTGAAATGTTCTCATCGAGTTTAGATTTAGAATCAGGAGACATGGGTGCTTTCATGGAGTACTGTTGACCATGTTAAATTTGTTTAACATGTCTTGTATGTATATTGACTGATTGATGAAAATTCCATCAGTCAGTTGTTTTACTTGTAAACCCAAGAAAAAAATTTATTTCACCCATCATGCTCATTTCAAATTTTTGAGACATTAAAAATGCGAACTTTTTACAAAATTCCAGATTAGTAGACCCAAATATTATATCATCTACATATATTTGAATTACTATGATATCCGGACCCTGTCGTTTAATGAATAGGGTTGTGTCCATTGCACCTTTGTTGAAGCCACATTTCAATAGATAATTTGACAGGGCATCATACCAAGCTCGGGGTGCTTGTTTAAGGCCATACAGTGACTTGTCTAAAATATATACATGATCAGGTTTTGAAGGATCGATAAATCCGTCTGGCTGATATGTATATACTTCATCAGTTAACTCCCCATTCAAAAATGCAGTTTTTACATCCGGCCATTTGATATACTGTAAAAAAATTTTGAGCTGCAAAAGCTAAAAAACATTCGAATAGCCTCTATCCGGGCAACGAGGGCGAATGTTTCATCGTAATCAGTTCCCTCCTGTTGGCTGTATCCTTTGGCTACAAGACGTGCTTTGTTCCGAATGATGACACTGTGTTCATCTTTCTTGTTCTTGAAGATCCACTTCGTGCCAATGATGGATTTGTCTTTTGGGCATTCCACCAATCTCCAGACTTTCAACCTTCCAAACTGATTGAGCTCCTCTTGCATCGCTACAATCCAGTCTGCATCCAGTAGAGCTTCTTTCACTATTTTTAGTTCGATCTTGCTCAAAAAATTTGAGAAGAGACATTCATTTAATGTAGCTCTCTGGGTTTTAACAGAAGCAGAGGGATCACCAATGATATTTTCAGGTGGGTGATCCCTTGTCCATTTGAACGTATGAGGATAAGGTTGAAGCTGGTCTTGGTTGGGATTCAAGTCCAGGTAGGGAATTTGGGGGATAGTTTCTGAATTTGATGGGATATCAACTGAGGTAGGGGTTTCTGTATTTTCAGAATTCATGGGAGT
The DNA here is from genome assembly GCA_020465985.1 of Centrapalus pauciflorus. Taxonomy (NCBI): domain Eukaryota; kingdom Viridiplantae; phylum Streptophyta; class Magnoliopsida; order Asterales; family Asteraceae; genus Centrapalus; species Centrapalus pauciflorus. The sequence goes on from JAANYP010007204.1 coordinate 48,045, forward strand.
GTCATTAGATTCTGGAGCTTGAAATTGTTGTACACTTTCAGCAGGAATGTGTACATCAGTTGTTGAAACCTCTCCAGTATCTTTAGAAATTGGTTGATGAGAATGATATGAGACTACGATCGGATCTTCAGTAATTCTGTCAGGAACCAAAATTTGAACATTAGATTTGGTCTTATCAAAGTAGTCATCATAAAAATTCTTAAACAATTTATTTGGATCATTAATGTCGTCTTTAAGCTCTGGTGACTTCATAGAAGTCGTCTGTTTAGACTCGGGGTCCTGAACTGGCGTGTTCAGGAGTCATAACGATTCCTTCATCAAATTTCACGTTAACGCTCTCGTTGACAGTCTTCGTGCGTTTGTTGTAGACCCGGAATACCACCGATTCTTTCGAGTGTCCAATGAATATGCCTTCATCATCTTTCTGATTAAATTTTCCCAAATTGTCTTTATCGTTCAAGATGAAACACCCGCATCCAAAGACAATAAAAAATTTAATATTGGGTACTCGTTTATTTATCAGCTCATAAGGTGTTTTTCCGAATCTTTTATTTATGATGGATCTGTTCTGGGTGAAACACGCAGTTGCCACAGCTTCAGGCCAGAGGAACAATGGCAGATTAGAATATGCAAGCATCATCCTAGCAGATTCCATAAGCGTTCGATTTCGTCTTTCAACTACTCTGTTTTGTTGTGGGGTACTAGCTGCCGAAAATTGATGTGTTATCCCAACAGAAGTCAGAAATGTCTCGAGGGACTTGTTCTTGAACTCTGTACCATTATCAGATCTAATGGTCTGAACTGAAAGCTGCAACTTAACTTGAATTTTGCGTATGAAGTCAATTATGATTTTAGTAGCTTCAGACTTGGATCTCAGGAAGAAAACCCATGTGTATCTTGAATAATCATCTACTATGACCAACACATATTTCTTCTTGTTGATACTTTGTACTCGCATAGGCCCACATAAATCCATATGTAGAAGCTCCAAGGGCCTAGTTGAAGAATGTTCAACCTTTGATTTGTGTGATGCCCTCACCATCTTCCCTTTTCACATGCAGCACACAACTTCTCCTTTTGAAATCGGAGAGTCGGTAGACCTTTAACTAAACCACCTTTTGCAAGATTGGCAGTTCTTTGAAGTTCAAATGAGATAGATGGCAATGCCACAACCAGGATACTTTTGATGTTGCCTTGGAAAGTAGACAAACATCTTTCTTCAGATTGATGTTGGCTAAGTCTATGGAGTACAATTTGGTTTTCCTATTCCTGGTTAAGATTTCCTTCCCTACCCCAGATCTAATACTACACAAATTAGCCTTGAAATTGACTTCCAACCCTTTATCGCACAATTGGCCGATGCTGAACAGATTATGCCCAAGACCATCAACATAGAAAACCTTATGAATTGTTATCTTGTCGTATTCCAGACTTCCATAGCCTTTGATCAGACAGAATTGATCGTTGCCAAATCTTATCGTCCCACATAATTTGTCAACAAAATTCGTTAGGGTTTCTCGTTTTCCGGTCATATGCTTGGAACATCCGGAGTCAAGGTACCACACATGATTTACCTATAAAACTAAGTAAAACATGAGGTACCCACTTATAGCTTGAATTTTGGTAAATCATGCGATATTTCTTCAGGTTTAGAAATAGATAAATTCTTTGTCGTTGGAACCCATTTTTGAACAGTATTTTTGGGTATCCATTTTTGTACAGTTCTTTTGGGAAACGATTTTGAAATGTGTTCCTTTGGATCCCTATGCTGTTTAAAACTGGGAACTTTGTTCTTTGGCATCCATACAAACATATCAGAATTATTCACAGATTTAGCATTCAACACATGACATTTGGCAGAATTTAAAGAAAAAAGTTCAGCACGTGAGTATTTAGAACATTGTTTATTAGAAGATTTATTGTAGACAGAATTATCTACAGATCTAATCCTATTTGTAACACTCAAATCTTTCACTCTCCATTCTAAAACTCTTCTTTTTCTTTGCCACTTGCTTTTTTCTCCAAATTTGCTTCGATGTTCTTTTAACAGAATTATCTGACATAATAGAAGTTTTAATTTTCAATTCAAGTCAGAGTTAATCTTCTCAAGAATTGAGTTCGGAATATAGGGTTTTTGAGTAGAAGATGTATTTTCAGACAAATCTTTATCAGAATATGTCTAAATATACTCTTCTGATATGCAAGGATTTTGATAACTGTCATTAAGCTTATTATAATCCAAAGTATTTTGCATTTTATCTTTACTCAACCGTTTCAGATCTTTAGCTGATTCTTCCTCATCTGATGCTCTTAAAAATACCATCTGTAATCCTAAGTTCAAGTTGGGGAACTTGAAATGGATTTTTCTAGATACTTAGGATTATCACAACCAATTCCTAATTTAGAATTATAAAAAATCAGTGTCCTTTGGTTGATTCAGATGAATAGTCTGATCTGTTTGTCATCTTTTAAGAAATTCATCTTCTAAGGATTTAATTTTCTCATATAATTTTGTCCTTTCAGCAAAGATGGAATTATACTTTACAGAAAAATTTACTGATTCTAATTTGATAATTTGAGTTTTTCTGTTAAGTCAGAACTTGTGTTACTTAGCTTTTCATTTTGCTGTTGAATGTCATTATATTTTTCTTCTATGTTTGATATGGATTGTAATGCAAATGCCTTATCTTTGGAAAACTCTAACAATAAAGCATGTTCGAGTCTCAATTTGTTTTCCAAAGAATGGACATTCTTTTTCTCAGCTTTTAATGATTTTTCAAACCGTTTTAACATGTAAGCCATCTGAGCAAGTTTTTGTTCTAGCACACAGGAGTTATCATCATCAGAATCAGGATTTTGTACCTCGGGTGTCTCTGAATTGTCTGAGGCATCTGAATCTGACCCGTCATCTTTTTGGTCTTTGCTTCAGCCAGTTTCTCCTGTTTCCATTAAAACCATTTACTCTCTCAGTTCATTCTCTGAATCAGAATCCTTTATCTATTCAGCTTCATCATTAGTCAAACCTACCCAGACTTCATCTTCAGCCAACATAGCAGACTCACTCAACTCAAATTCATTAAAAACTTTTGACTTCAGGCAAATATGAGCATCTTCATCCAGAATGTCTTCATCAGCCAGTGGTCATCCTCAGTCATTAATGCCTCACCAGCCTCCTTTTCCTTTGCCAGCAGTGCCTTCCGAGTATAGTAGTCTGGGTTATTAACTACTGGCAATCTGCATTTCCTTGCAAAGTGGCTTGGCTTGTTGCAGTTATAGCACTTCTGTTCAGCTTCTTTCTTGGCATGATTATCAGGCTTCTCATATTTTTCAGCCTTCTTACCACTGCTTTCTCTAGATTTTTCATATTTGTCTCTTTTCTCAAACTTTCTGGAGCCTGTCTTGTATCACATTTTATTATTTGTGGGTTTGCGGTAGAACGTTTTCTGGAATGCCTTTGTCAGTAAAGCTATCTACTTTTTCATCTCCTCTATCTCTGAATTTGCTGATGAAATCGTTGATTCTGAATCAAATGAACTGCTGCTTATCACAACCTGCTTCTCCTTTTTCAGTTTATACTTGTACTTTTTATCTGCAAGGAGAGCCATAGGATCAATCGTTGCGTATTCTGCTTGTTTCTTTCCGGAAACCTTTCTTAACACAACTTCCTGATAGTTGTTAAGGTTCTCAAACACCATATGAAAATTTATATCATCAATCTCTTTTGTCTGTTTGATTATCATTGTGTATTTATCCCATTATGGATTGAGAACATTCAGAAATTTTACATTGATGTCCAGATTTGATTTTGTTACCCCGTTTCTCTTCATCTCACTTACAAGGTTAACAAATCTCAGATACGTGCTCTCTAAAAGCTCTCCTTATCTAGTTCGGAAATTCTCAAATGTCATCAGACTGTTATGTGCCCTATTTGTGGCTGCCTTATCCGACCCTCTCATAAGCTTACACACCTCATCCCAGATGGATTTGGCTGTGGTTGTATTGGTCAGACTGATGTAGATGTCATTCGGAATTGAAATCAGTAGGAGTTACCGGGCTGTTTTATCACCCAGTTTTCTTTTCTTCGGAGCCTCAATCATATTTGCTGTTGTGACCTCCTCTGTTCTCTCAGGTATCGGATGATTTCCGGTTGGAACTTCAAGGATAGTAACAAAGAATCTGGCTGGGCCTTCAGTCAGGGAGGTCAGCATCTCCTCAGATAGGTCATGAAAGCTTATAAACTCTAAGAATCTTTCCCTCCACTGCACATATTCACCTCTATACATAATTGGAGGTTTGGTTTCCGATCCCATGGCTAGTGCATCTTTAGACATTGTGATTTGGTAGAACTGAATTTTCCAAGATCTTTTTATGGAATTAGGAATGATTTTGAAATGAACACTAAAAAACAGACTAAGTATGAAAGACCAAACTTGGGTGAAGAATGGTCAAACTCGGTCAACAAAGAATCAAACTCGATTAAAGAATAGTAAAACTCGAACAATGAAGTATACAACTCGAATGAAGATGGATCAAACTCTAACAAAGAGTAATGAAACTCGAATGAAGAAGTACGAAACTCGATTGAAACTATGATCAACTCGAATAGAACTATAATCAACTCGAATGATAATGGAATGAACTTGAATGGTCTTGATCAAACTCGAATGAACTATATATAAACTCGAATAGTTGTTAATCACAAGTATTTTCAACTCGAAAACAAGTGTTGTTAAACTCGAATCACAAGTGATCAAACTCGATCAGTTCTAAAAAATATTTTATCAAACTCGAATTGTTCTTCAACAAACTTGAAGAACACTTGATTCTTTTTGATATTGTGTTCTATATGTTAGATTAATTATTTCGATCCTAGGAGTTATTTTGTAATATTTATTTTCATTGTAATTTGTCTTGTATTTATTTCTATGTATTTCATGTTTATGTAATAGTGTAGGGGCCAATGTTGCCAAGTCTTGTAAGTTAATTAATGGAGCCTATAAAAGGCTCCTAGGTTTTACTTTTGTAAAGGGACGGTTGACTACATTTGAATATTCATTTTCACAGCCGCCACTGTTCCATTGTTCCATCAAAAGATTCAAACATTCATCTTGTCTTCTTCTTTATTAAACACATTTATTGAGCTCGTTTTCTTCATGTGTTTGATGAGAAAAACATTAAGGTGCTGAATACTTACGGGATTACATATTAACAATTGGTATCAGAGCTCAGAGGGGTGGATTTCAACTGATTTCTTTCGGATTCTGCTGGGTTTGTTCATGTTCTTCGAGTTCTTCCATATTCAACCGGTTAGATCTTCATTTTCCATGGTTTTTCGAGTTTCTTGTGTTATAATGGTTCTATAAACATCACATTATCATTATCTACTGATTTTAAACTCATTTACTTCCATATCTTTGTTAAAATCATCAAGAATCGACCATTTTGAAGCTTGAAAATATGGGTTTTTTAAGTGGGTTTTTCATGTGTTCATGCTAGTTTTAAGTGTTTTCTAGGTTGTTTTAAATCACCAAAAGTGTTTAAAATAGTTTATAAATCATTTAGAACTGTTTTTAGGCATTAAAACTGATAAAAATCGAATTCTGTCTTTTCTGCCTTAGAAAAACGTAAAAACCTGCTGTATTTCGGATTACATACTGTAGCATTTCGGACCACATAGGCACCAAATTCGGACCTCACAATCATCCTAATTCGGACCATACTTAGGTGAATTTCGGACCACCACAAGCCAATTTCGGACCCCAATTCGGTCCAATCCGAACTTCGGACCATCCGAAGTTCAGGAAAGGCTTTCCATTTTTCACTAACTGGGACTTGTTCTTAAATTCTAAAATTTCGGACCACACCATTTCAGACCATCCGAAGTCGGTCCTTCCACTGTCCCTATTTCGGACCAATCCAATTCGGCTATTTAACTGTTCATACGAATTCGGTTCATCCGAATTCCGTCCATAAGTCCATCCGAACTTAGGTCATCCGACTTTGGTCCCCCCAAGTACTGCTGTTCATCCGGATTAGGACACACATCCGAATTTGAGCATCATCCGAATCACTATTCATCCGAAATCGACCCATCCGAAGTCTAGCCATCCAAAATCAACCCATCCGAACCACTATTCATCCGAAATCATAGCATCCGAATTAGCACATCCGAATTCGGTTACCCCATCCGAAACACTGTTCATCCGAATTCAGAACATTCTGATTTCAGTCCAACCCATCCGTGTTCAGTTTCCACCTCTAAGATCTCCATATTCTTAATCAGCACCTATACTCATAATGTCTCGTGAAGCTCTTGTACTCGGATCTGAGAACAGACCACCAGTTCTCTATCCTGATGAGTACGAACAATGGAAAGCCCGGTTCCTGAAATTCGTTGGAATGCAACCGCTCGGGAATCTGATGCTTCAATCAATATCCGAAGGACCCGTTATCTACTATAGAGAGATTGCTGCCAGACCCGAGGCTGACCCTCCTGTCCTAGCCTCAAAAGTTGAAAGAGAGCCGGCAAATGACGCCGAGAGGGATCGCCAGCACGCTGATAAGAGGGCAGAATATCTGATTTATCAAGCCCTCCCCACTGATATTTTGGTAGGTGTAGACAGTAAAATGTCTGCAAAAGAAATGTGGGACGAGCTGGAAATCCAAATGCTGGGGGCAGATCTTGATGATCGTGCCAAAATTGAGGAGGCAAAGGCAAAGTTTTCAGAATTCCGCGCCAAAGACGGGGAATCTCTGCAATCCACATTCACCAGGTTCTGTGCAGTTCTTAACGAATTGAATAAACTGCACATCAAGAAGGATCGGGATGACATAAACATCCAATTCTTTGCCGCCTTAGCCCCCGAGTGGCAGCTTGCGTGTAGGGCAACAAAAAGAGTTCTGAACATTCCTGAGGTATCCATAAATGTCGTCTTTAAGGAGCTTAAGAAATATCAAGGGGATGTGGATCAACAGAAACTGATGGCAAATCAATTGGCCTCTCTACTGCTATCAGCCAACACAGGGTTGAAACCAAATGATTCCCTAGCCTTGATCACCAATACACAGATTCCGACACCATCTTTTGCTCTTGGTTCTTCATCGTCTCAGTACAGGTATGCTTCCCCTTCGCGTGAGGTCTATGATGAGGAGGAAGCTACGATCCAAGAACAGATTGCCTTGTGGACCAACCGTCTCCAACAACGACGGTTCTCCAACAAGACCAACAACCAACTCCGATATGACACTGGTCCTCGGAGGTACTCAGATGATAGGAGGGATGACCGCCGCGATGACTATCGCAGAGATGACTACCGCAGGGATGACAGGGATGATCGCCGGTATGATGACAGACGCGACTATCGCGATGATCGCCGTTATTAAAAGGCGTGACGAAAGGCGAGATGACAGGAGAGATGACAGGCGGGACGATCGAAGGGATGATCGTCGGGATGACCGCCGGGACCGAAGGCGTGATGATAGCCGCGAGCACCGTCGGGCCGACAAGAGGCCGACGGAAAGAAGAGAGGAGAAGCCAAGAGCAGACGAGCCAAAGGCCACTGATGAACGTCTCTGCTACAAATGTGGCAAACCGGGCCACTTTGCTAGGGAATGCAAGAATAACTTTGAGAGAGACGTTGCTTATTACGGAAGAAAGCTCGAGGCTGCAAAGAAGAAATCGGATGCGTTGGCCCTCGTCGCCCAGGAGGACTACTGGGATGCTGAAGATTCTGAAGACGAGGATGAAAAGGGCAAGAATTTCTATATGGTTGATCGTCAGGGGTTGGAGACTTGTACTGATGTCACTGCTGAAAATTCAGACATTGCTGCTGAGGGGGAGACAATGAAACATCCACCAGCATGTCTGATGGCTACAACCGACGATCCCGAATGCTCCACATCCGGTTCCGAGTCCAGTGAGGTATATTCCTATTACATTCCTGCACATGTAAATAAATTATTTGTAGATAATGAATGTACACTACACACACAAATACTTGATCTACAAGATAGATTAAAAGCTGAAACTACAAAGTGTGTACAGGCTGAACATCAAGCTCATGTTCTAAAAGAATCATCTGAATTATATCATGCAAAATGGTTAACTAATCATAATGTTATAAAACAGATGTTGATAGAAAAAGTAGATGTTCAGGATAGGAATATATACCTTGAATCTTACATGGAAACGCTTTCAAAAGAAAAACTCTCTTTAAAAGAAGAAATTTCTGTTCTTACAAAACAATTAGATGTGGTAAACATGGAAAATATAGACAGTTTAGAAAAATACAAAATGATTGAAGAAGAAAGGATAAGTTTGTACGCAAGAATAAAGACCCTTGACGATGCATTTTTGAAAAGGGGTCAAACAGAACAAACTATCCATTTAAATCAGCCCAAAGAAACTAGGTTTTACCATTCTAAACAGGGAATTGGTTTTAAAAATCCTAAATATTTGGAAAAAGCACAAAATGTCTTACCTGTATTTTATGACATGAATTATATGGGAGCCGATATTAAATCTTTCTTTTTTGAGTCTTCAAAAGAAGTTTTAAACCAAGAAAATGAGAAACGTGTTGTACGTAAAGATAAAGAAATTTCTTTTCATTATGAGGAACTTAACGAAAGTTATTCTTCTAGAGTACCCACTTTAGAGGAAGATCTCTCGTCAACTTATTCAGAAACTGAATTGAACACTGAAACTGAAAAATCAACTCCTCAACTTTATATTCCTGCAAAAGTTCTTCAACAACAAATCATTGTTTTAGAAAAGGAATTGAAGTCGTCTCAAGAGAAAGCACTTGATCTTCAAGATGCTCTTCTTAAGAGAGAAGAAGAATTGGTAAATCAATCTTTTCAACAAACTGTGGAAGTCACTGTCTACAGAGAAAATTTTGAAATAGTTTCACAACAATTGAAAGATCTTTCAAAACAACAAACACTTTCTCATTCCCTAAAAATTCCATGTATGTCATCAGATAAAGGTAAGGCTACAGCTGAAACTTCTTCTATCTTTGTCAAAGGTGAGTGCTCAATTGCTTTCAAGAATGAGGTTTCTAAAAAGACTCAGATAAAATCCAAGTCTTTTAAGAAACCCACTCACCACCAAAAAGAAAAGTCTGTCAAGTCTAAATCTTCCATACTTACTGACTCTAATCGTTTTGTTCCTACAGATCATATAAAGAGAGTCCCAAAAACCAACGTGCAGGATTTTACAAGTTTTTTTGTGAAGAAGGCTTTAATGCCAAGTGAATTTGTTACTAGAGATAGGATGTCTGTAATCTCTAAAGACAATTTGTGTAACAAAGTGTGTGACAATGTTTGTAATGATGTACCGAATTCTACTATTCCGTTAAAGTACTCTTTCAAGGATTTGTTTAATCTATGTCCAACTAAATATAGACGACAGGTTCCTGAAATGAATGCTTTTGTGCCTTATCCTGTTAAACGTATTCGGAAAAAGAAAACTAAAAATAATGCATCATCGGCCACAAACAAAGTTGAGATATGTCCGTTGCCAAGGCCCAAAACCAAAGCAACGGTCACGAAGGTCTCAACAAGACAAAAACCGAAGGCAATTTCAGCGCCTAAGGTTCCAAAACCCAATAAATCCAATCTTCAATGGATTCCAAAGGGTTGTGCATCTGGACCACACACAAATGCTAGTTGGGTTTCTAAATCTGTACACGTGCCATATAAATCTGGAAATCCTAACAAAAAGGGACCCATATTGAGGTGGGTACCCAAGGTTGTGTGATCTTAATGCAGATGGTTCTTGGTTACTTCTGATCAAGACCCGTGCTTCAAAGAAATGGCTTCTAGTTACCTTAGACTAGGACCCGTTCTTTTGCTTGTCGGTTGTGCTTAAACCGACACGTTTGGCTTCTGTGCACACAGCCTAGGACCCGGTCTTAACTCATCATGTTTTCTGAACATCTCGGTTCAGAACACGGTTTGATTGTGAATTAAAAATGGATGTGTTTGAATGCATATAGTTTTTCATTATATGAATTTATGTGTTTTTCAGGCTAAGTCCATTTGGTATATGGATTCGGGTTGCTCCAAGCACATGACAGGAAGAAGAGAATTGTTGTCCAACGTTGTTGAACAGTATTGCGGAACTGTGAAATTCGGGAACAACCATCAGGCTCAAATAAGAGGATACGGGGACTTAGTTCTAAATAATCTGGTCATCAAGGATGTTGACTATGTTGAGGGGTTATCTCATAATCTTTTTAGCATAGGACAGCTCTGCGATAAAGGACTAGAAGTAACATTTAGGGCTAAGAACTGCAGTGTTAAGAACATGGATGGAAAAGAAATCTTGACTGGTTCCCGAAAATCTAAGCTTTACACCATTGACGTATCTAAGCTTGTAGTAAAGGATAACATTTGTCTACTATCAAAAGCCTCTTCAAAAGACTCTTGGTTGTGGCATCGAAGATTATCCCATTTGAATCTTGATAACATCAACAAGCTGGCTGCGAAGCAATTGGTCAAAGGACTTCCTGAGTTGCGCTACGAAAAGGACCATCTGTGCGGAGCATGTGAGAAAGGAAAAATGAAACGATCATCTCACAAACCAAAGCCCGAACCATCAACAAAAAGAGTTTTGGAGTTACTTCATATGGATTTATGCGGACCGATGAGAACTCAAAGCATAAATGGAAAACGATATGTGTTGGTTATCGTTGATGATTATTCTCGATATACCTGGGTCAGGTTCTTGCGTTCCAAGGACGAGACAGCTCAAGAAATCATTGATTTTATCAAGAGTGTCGAGACCCAACAGCAGCTGTCAGTACAATCAATCAGATCAGATAACGGCACGGAGTTCAAGAACTCGGTAGTGGAGGGCTTCCTTCGATCAAAGGGGATTCAGCATCAATACTCTGCTGCTCGAACACCTCAACAAAATGGGATCGTGGAAAGGCGTAACCGTACGCTAGTAGAAGCCGCTCGTACAATGCTCACATACTCAAAGCTACCTCCGTTCTTGTGGGCCGAAGCTGTATCAACAGCATGCTATACACAGAATCGCTCCATCATTCATAAGCGCTTTAACAAAACTCCTTACCAACTCTTTTTGAATAAAGTACCATTTATTAAGTACTTACGTGTATTTGGTTGCAGGTGCTATGTGCTGAATGACAGAGACAACCTCGGGAAATCTAACGAAAAGCGATCTTCATTGGATACTCATCCAACTCGAAGGCGTATCGCGCATTCAATACCCGAACCAGAACAGTCAATGAAAGTGTGCACGTCACATTTGATGAGTTGGCTGAACTGGCACCCGAAGTTGATCAATCAGGACCACGCATTACTCAAATGCCTGGAGACTCTTCGAATAACCCCATTTCTTTTTCTTCTTCTGATTTGGTTAATTTATTTGATCCTTTTTATGTTGAATTTTTCGGTCCTAACGCTAGTGTGTCTAATGTTGTTAATAATGTAGGTAATCCTTCCAGTTCAACTGCGCCGCAAAGTTTCTCCACTCCATCTTCATCAACATATCCTCATCCATCCACATCCTCCACCGACACATCCGCAGTTGAATCTACTCCTGTAATACCCTCACATATAATACCAACGATTCTTCCTTCACCTGAACACTCGGAAATTGAACCAGAACCTGTGGTACCATCATTTGAAACCATTGACCATGAATCCTCATCCATTCCCATATTAACCACAGAGGTTCCATCCCGAGCACCCCTTCCACACGAGATCAAATGGACCCGCAGTCACCCAACAGAACAAATCATTGGTGACGTAACAACAGGAGTCCAAACTCGTAGGGCATCTGCTAATGAATGTCTCTACGCATCATTCTTGAGTATGATAGAGCCCGCTCGTGTGGATGAAGCCCTGACAGATCCGGATTGGATAGTTGCAATGCAAGAGGAACTCAACCAGTTTGAACATCTAAGAGTATGGCGGTTAGTTCCGAAGCCAAAAGACCGTACAGTCATCGGAACAAAGTGGATCTTTAAGAACAAACGAGATGAAAACGGCATTGTGATAAGGAACAAAGCAAGACTTGTTGCCAAAGGCTACCGACAACAAGAAGGGATAGTTTATGACGAGACCTTCGCTCCAGTTGCACGGATCGAAGCAATCAGAATCTTCTTGGCGTACGCGGCACACAAAGACTTCAAAGTGTACCAAATGGACGTCAAGACTGCCTTTCTAAACGGTGAACTTAACGAGGAAGTGTATGTTGAACAACCACAAGGCTTTGTTGATGCACATAAACTGGACCATGTTTATGTGCTAGATAAGGCCCTCTATGGTTTAAAACAAGCACCTCGAGCATGGTATGATAGTCTTTCGAATTTCCTTATTTCTGCCGGTTTCTATAAAGGTGTGGTGGACACAACTCTGTTCACTAAAAGGGAAGGCCCACATATAATGCTAGTACAGATTTATGTTGACGATATTATATTTGGATTTACTGACAGTAATTTTTGTAAGGATTTTTCAGCCCTAATGGAGTCTCGGTTTGAGATGAGTATGATGGGGAAATGAACTTTTTCCTCGGATTACAAGTCAAACAACTTGAGGATGGGATTTTTGTGAACCAGTCGAAATATACTCTTGACATTCTTAAGAAGTATAAGTTAGACTCTTGCACGAGTATCGCAACTCCCATGGCCTCCAACTGTAAGTTAGACACCGATCCTTCCGGGAAAAGTGTCGATAATACAACTTACAGAGGGATGATAGGATCCTTACTATACTTGACTGCCAGTAGACCGGATATAGTGTTTTCAACATGTCTTTGTGCTAGATTTCAGGCTGACCCAAAAGAATCACACCTAACTGCGGTAAAACGCATTTTTCGTTATCTTAAGGGTACACCCGAACTTGGTCTATGGTATCCAAAGGGAACCGATTTCGATCTTACCGCGTTTTCAGATGCTGATTTTGCAGGTTGTAGAGTGGACAGAAAAAGCACATCGGGAGGAATACAGTTCTTAGGCGATAGACCGGTGAGTTGGTCTTCCAAAAAACAGAATTGTGTATCCACATCCACAGCTGAGGCTGAGTATGTAGCAGCTGCAAGCTGTTGCTCTCAAGTGCTGTGGATGAGAACACAATTACGCGATTATGGGTTCTCACTCACCAATATCCCGATTTACTGTGATTCTCGAAGTGCAATTGCCATCTCCTGCAATCCCGTGCAGCACTCTCGAACAAAACACATAGATATTAGGTATCATTTTATTAAAGATCACGTTGAAAAGGGAACCATTGAGTTGTATTTTGCTGGCACGGAATACCAACTAGCGGATATATTTACTAAAGCTTTAGACGAACCTCGTTTTCGGTTTTTAGCATCTCATATCGGCATGTTGAATCCACCTTCCAATTAAATATCAGATATTGTCTTAAATAATTCTATTTCAATCTATCATGATTGAAATTCCTTTATTTTAGAAAATAACTGTTATTTAAATTTAAGGATTATGTCACAAGATTGAAACTAATCTTTCCTTATCTGCGTATATTTTTAATAATTAATGATCCTGATAAATTGCTGTGTGAATTGTTCATCATGGAGTGGGATGCAAACAATATCCAGGTTTGTCGGTATTTGTAAGGCTTAAAGAAGGGTTGTCGCGTTTAAAATCTGAAAAGGAAAAGGAAAAAGGACCGGTATTTAGTTGAGGGGGAGTAGAGTTAGGATTTTTAATTCTGTGTTTCTTTTTATCTCTTTTATAGTTAAAATTTTTTTTTTGAATTTTAGGATAGTCTTAATCTTAATTTAATTTTAAGTGTTAATTTAATAGGTCAGAAAAAAATCACAAAAAGATTTTAACTTTCAATTTTATCAAAAAAAACCAAAAAGATTTTAGTTTACTTCATTTCATTTTATTTTAACTTCAAAATTAAAGAAAATACCAAAAATATTTTCATTTTAAGTTGTATTGGGCCAAAATATTTTTGTTTTGTTTAAATTCCTTAAAAGCCCAATTTTTTTTGTGTTGTGTGTTTGTTGAGCCGGCGGCCCATTCCTATTGGGGCGCGGATCCTGCTTGACCCGGACCCGACCCGCGAGGAAGCTTATTTAAGGGGGGTCAAACGGTCAATAAGACTCTTACTTCCTTCATCTTCAAGCTTTCTTCTTCTTTCTTCTTTCTCTCTCGTCGACTACCGCCTATTTCCACCATAACCACCGATCTGAAGCTTTTGGACTTCCTTTTTCTTTGATTTTTCTTGCTTCATTCATCTTCGGCACTTCGAGGTAACATCTTTTTAACTTTCTTTTAGCTTTTAATGTCTTCTTTTATGTGTTTGATTCTATATTTTTTCCTCCTTTTTATTCTCGGTTTTTGATAGTTTTAGGTAGTTTAATGTGTTATTTCTTCTTAGTTGTAGTTAGATAAAATGTTCCTTAGGTTATTTCAGTTTAGGATCTGTAATTTCATGCATTTTCAGTAACATTTTAACTGTTCACGTTTATATCTTGCATGAACATTAACTGCACTCATGCAGTTTCGGATGTCCGAATTCGGACCACCACCCGAATTCGGATGTCCGACTTAGTATATTTTCAAAATTTTTCAAAGTATAAAATCACACTTCGGACCACTGTTGATCCGAATTCGGTTCACTGTTGATCCGAATTCGGACCATCTCATCAGGGTCAAAATTTTCAAAACATTGAAAAATTGTCTAAGTATGTTCACCACTATGCATCCGAATTCGGATGATACCCGGATTCGGTCCTCATCCGAATTCCAGGTACCATCCGAAATTGGGACATTTCCATTTCATTGCATGCATTTTCACAAGTCACCATCCGAATTCGGACCATGTTCACACCACATCCGAATTCGGACCATGTTCACACCACATCCGAATTCGGACCACATTCAATCATTTCATGATTCCACTTCGGACCATCATCCGAATTCGGTCCCCATTTACCACCATCCGAATTCGGTCCCACTCACTTCATTCATGCATCATTCCATTTCGGACAGATCCGAATTCGATGACACTGTTCATCCGAATTAGGACCATCCGAAATCCAACACTTAGGATTTTTTAAAATTTTCATTTTTCATGTTTTCCATTTCTGCATTTTCATATAAATTAAAAAATCACAAAAATAGTTCCATCCAAGTGCATCATTGATTAGAGTAAGGATCAGTGTTTGAGTGAAACAGTCTCATCTAACATCGGTCTCTTAACGATTGACTTTGGACTTTGTTAGTAGAATTTTATTCTACTAATAAAGACCCGATGTTAAACAGATCAGACAATTTCTATTTCACACTCATCTAGACTTCACATCAATGCTTTATCATATCAAGTCTTATGATTCTAACTTTGTTGCACTTTGCAGGAAAATGGATCCCGCAATTGTTCTTACCATACCCATCCTCCTATCCCTAACAACAACGCTCAGCTACCCGAGGAAGCCATTTTGCCGAGCGCCGAGTTTGTCGAGTTTATCCCCCATAACTGGCAACTCGACGTCTCTATCCTCCCAAAAGAATCCCAAACCCTTGCCTTTGACATTCTCATCCGCCATCCCATATATTATGCCCTTTCCAC
>JAANYP010007204.1:65198-195081 GCA_020465985.1 Centrapalus pauciflorus
TAAGGGACTATATGAGAGAAAATTATCCGGATGAGTCTCAGTCTGAATCGACTGAGACTAACCAGTCCGACGGTGAGCAACATGAGAGTGAGAACGAGGGAGAAAGGATGGAAGTACAACAATCACTGGGTTATGGTGAGAGGGAGGCTGAGAGTGTAAGGGAGGGAGCCGTAGGTGAGACGGCAGAGACGGCGGATTCTGAACGAACCGTCTCTGGCGTAAGGCCGAGGGATACGCAATCTGAGGGTGAACCAAGCCCTATCAGCCGGACACCACTTCATAAGACCGTTAGTCCAGCGGTCGCCACAACCCCAACCATCCACTTGGTTTCCCCTCAAAGGGAAACCACTTCATTACACGGGGATCTTCCACATACGCCATCGCCCTCTCATTCGGAGAGTGGCGGTGTTGAAAGAGGTCACACTCCTCCCCACGTGACCGAACTTCCTTCGCCCACGATTCCATCCCCACAAACAGACACCGTGCACGATGCCTCTGTGGCATCCCCAAGAGCTGCCTCTGTGGCAGCTCCGGAAACTTCCAGATCTGAGCATCCCGTAGTGGAGCCAGAAATGACGGAAGGAAGACCGGGAGTGGCTCAATCTACGTCGTCCACTTCCGGCCATCTCCCCATCAATTTGGAGATGTTAACGGCAGCCTTACGTGCTGCCGGCATTATCACCCGGGCTGACCTTGACGCCCAAAGGGAGGCAGCCGAGGAACGACATACCGCCCTTCTTTCTCTTATAAAGGGTAAGGGTGTCGCCTCCGAAGCCGGCCCCTCACAAGGATCCCACTCAGTCCAACTACAAATGGCGGAGCTCTCTGACAAACTGGACGCACTCAATCGCCTAATCCTTCAGGTCCATGAGCAGCTAAATTCCAGGATGGATCGCCTCGAGTCGGCAGTTATTGATCTCCAATGCCGCGCTCAGGCCGAAACCCTCAAAAGAAAACATGACGACCAGGACGACCCTGATCGTCATGAGGGGGAGAAGCGCAGAAAAGTACAATTTGAGGAGCCCATGCTGGGTATAGGGGGAGCAGAGACCGCCGAGGGGTCTGAATTTCAGGGGTCGGGGGAAAAGTCACAGGAGGCTCAGGAGTACATGCTAATAGAAGACGAGCCGATGGTCGAGGGTCCAGCTCCACTGGATCCAATGACAGCCATGGTAGAATTTGAGGAGCCACACGAGAAGGTTGAAATCATATTAGTTTCTGATTCAGATTCTGATACCGAGGACAACCAACCACTTTTAACTCCTAAGCCTGAACCTGACTCTCCAACCAAAAAATCCTCATCCTCTTCCTTCGATTTCCTGAATTCACCACCCAGAGCCCAACAGGAAGACATACTCTCATCCATCCAAGCTCCCCCATCACTAAAAGAATCCCACATTACAGTCAGCCCACCAAGATCCCCAAGCCCTCCACCAGTCCAACAAACCCAACGCTCAGGTCCCTCCCAAACAAAAAGGGTTGACTGCTTCGATGAGACTCCCGAGGGTCCTGGAGTGTACAGAAAAGACGACCTATTCTGGGTAGACCACTACACGAAAGGAAAAGTTCACACACTGCCGCAGAGCGAAAAAGATCAAATGCGTCAAGAACGGCGGGGGGCTATCATAAAGCTTCTTGAAGCTAAAAAGGACGAAATCGAAGAACCCCCCGTTCAAGGCCTGAAAGAATTCCTGCAGAACTTTCCCCCGGAGCGATTTCAGAATCCATATCTAGAAGAAAGATTCAAGATGGTATTCAGAAAGAAACCTGGAGCCTTCAGCAGACGCCTACTCATGGAACTTACGAATGTCTCCAAAGCTGAACAGGCCGAATACTACCAATTGATGCTCCGGGAACAAAGGTCTAAGGTGTCAAAGTCAAAGATTAAAAAACTCAAATCAATTACCATGTGCAAAAGAGCCAAAGTATTCTATCCCTCCTATCAAGTGGAAAGAGAAGATGGTTCGGGAGATGACATCTTTGAGTATGACCTTGACTACATAAGAGCGGATGACGTTGAGTTCCTTCACAACAGTCTGAAAAGTCGAATCAGAAAACGTCTATCCCACATGACAGCTGTAGGTGCCTTAGTTCGAAGCATGAATCGCCGATCGATCATAATGTGCTTAAGAGATTTTCAGATGGCGATCGAGAGTGCTATGGTTAAGGTGGGCCTACGAGCACCAGAACAAGATAGTTTTCTTTTAGCCCACCCCCGGCCTACAGAGTTATACTTAAAGGAGATCCGGGTGTTATTTATGTGAACCACAAGGGCTACAAAAGGTATATGCGCTTTGAGGATCTACCTTGCTATTCCGATGGTACACTTCGACTGGTTCGAGCTGCTCTCACAAAGAAAGTACAAGATTATGATGCTCAACCAGATCCTGAACAGAGATGCTCACCTACGGAGATACAAAATACACTCAGCGGCATAGACTACCTGAACGAGCGGCTACATACAAGACAAGTAACCAGACGTTTCGATGTCATACTTGGTCTTCGTGAATCAACAGATCATGCGCGAGTTCCAGGACCTCCTAAGTGATCGAAAAGGGGGAGATTGTTAGATTAATTATTTCGATCCTAGGAGTTATTTTGTAATATTTATTAACATTGTAATGTGTCTTGTATTTATTTCTATGTAATTTCTTTCTTATGTAATAGTGTAGGGGCCATTGTTGCCAAGTCTTGTAAGTTAATTAAATGAGCCTATAAAGGCTCCTAGGGTTGCTTTTTGACAATACACGGTTGACCTACATTTGAATCTTCTCTTGGAGCCGCCACTGTTCTTCCATATTCACCAACATTCATATTGTCTTCTTTCTTATTAAAAATACATTTATTGAGCTTGTTTCTTCATGTGTTTGATGAGAAAAACGTCAAGGTGCTGAATATATACGGGATTTCATATTAACATATATATATATATATATATATATATATATATATATATATATATATATATATATATATATATATATATATATATATATATATTTATTATTTCTTTCTTTTTATAAATTAATTATCCAAATATAAAATTTTATTTTTTATTATTTTTGTTTTAATAATTAATTTTTATATATATGTTTATTGTTACTATTAATGTTATTTTTTTTATGTACTACTATAATTTTTTATTTAAGATTATATATGATATACATGGTTCATTTTTTTCAATTATTTATTGAGAATCCAAATCTTTCTCTATTCTTTTTTTTTTCATTTAAGAAAAATAAAAATTAATTGTAGTTTTTTTCGTTCGGAAAATCTAAAATCGAAATCATTTATTTATTTTCTCCATTCAAAAAAGTTCAAAATAAGGACATGTTGAAGTTTTTTTCGTTTGGAAAAATAATGTTAATTCACTTTTCATGCAATTCATTCATAAACAAACGATCATATATGAATAATTATAACAATCACATAATATCAAATGCTTGAATTAATGAGAGAATAAATATTACAATTGGGTGCTTGACTTGCTAAGCAATTCTTCTCATCTTCTTTCTAATCTCAGATCCGTATGTCTGTATGTGAACACTAAAATTCCTATACAAACAGAAACACTAACTTCTATTTATACACAATGCACAAGTATTGTGTATTTACACATACAACCCCTATACTATTGAGTATTTACAAACATATACAATATAATTGTTTCATCTCTATTATTTATTCCCAACATTCTCCCCCTTAGAGATGAACACAATTATTAAAAGTAAAATTCATTTCAACTCTACAAATATTGTCCCTAACAATCTCCCCCTTAGCTACGAAATCAATTTTCGATGAAAGATAATTTCAGGGATTTTTCAGGAATCTTCTTCTTTTCTTTGATCTCTGAATCTTCTTCTTTTCTTTATTTGTCTCTCTCATATCTTCACATCTCTTCTTCTTTGATCTTCTCTTTCTTTGTATTTTCTTGTTAGTACACTCCCCCTTGAATCTTGAACAACTTTTCTCTATTTCTCCCTCCTTCAATTGTCTTGATATGTATTTGCAATTGTCTTCAGTTGACTTCAATCTACTCAACTGTTGTCTTTGAACTCTAGCTTTTCTCCCCCTCATGATGATCATAAGAATTATAAACATCATGTAACATCTTCAGAGACATAAATGCAAAGAATTTATAGTAGATGAAATACAACAACAAATACAAATCACAAATATTACAAATAGATTTTTTCCCCCTCAAACTGATATCCACTCCCCCTAAACTAAACAAATTTGTCTCACTCCCCCTCAAACGAATACTCTTTCAGAATGGAACAATTCAACTTTGGGAAAATGAAACAAATCCAGGTCCACATAGGATTCCTGTTTGCACAATAGATATAATCTATGTGACCTATTTTCAGCGCTGGCATGATGTTAACACTGGTAGGATTTTCAAATAGTCATTGTGAAATCCTTTATCATTAAAGAACCACTCTTATTTGTTCCGGCTTAGTCGCTATGGACTAGCTGTTTATAGTCACGCAGACTGTCAGACTCGATGTGTCCTAAAAGTGTATATTATAAGCGCTAGACACAATGTGCATCAGATGAAATTGGAGACCGGAGCAAATGTCTTCCTTGTTTCAATATCAATAATATCCAAATGATATATCAATAGAATTGTGTTATATCTCCGTGATTATTGAAACAGAAATCTTTTGAGAGATAACTGAGTAGTTGGTGGGGTTAAGTGCATGCGTCACTGGGTCCATGACGTCTTTTTCAATATCAAGTCCCCTAGGGCTTGATAGATTATGTGGATTACCCAGCCGACACAGTTTAGGTAGGATTTTCTTTTCTTTAAATCATTTCTCAACTCTCAGCTCGCAGCATTTTTCAACTAAGTTCCCTCCGTCTCACTTTTGAGAATTAAAACAGTCAGTTTTATAGTGAAAGCATGATCTGATGCACCACCATCTCCTTTCAATATCAATATCCCTCTCATTTACATTTTATCTCTGCTCGACCCTGTCAGTATCCTGTGATAACTCACACTTCTCAACTAATAGACCTAAAGAACCCTCACCCACACAAACTACAGTTGGTTTGCTTCTTGGGTAGGTCTTCCGGTTCTGGTTAGACCATAAAAGCGATATTTATGCCTATCACACAAATTAGGTGCAAAATCGGAGTCAGCAGAAAGATTTTCAGCTTTGAAGCTCAAGGGATATCGGAAATTATGTGATATCGGAGATTATATTCATATAATTTGGGAGATATCATGTAACAACCTAACTTTTAGCCGATCGTGTAATGCTTAATTTGAGATAATAATATAATTTTGTTATCTTATTTATGTTGCAAATATTAATTAAGAATGAAAATTTATTAAATAAATATGATTTTTAAATTATATTTATGATATAATTAAAATGAGTAAAAGAAAAGAGATATAAAATACAAAAGTTTAGTGGGTTAAGTTGCAATATAACCAAATTAATATATATAAGCTAAAATAATGATCATTCAAGATCATTAATTCAAATTCACTCTCTCTCTCTACTCTCTCACTAAACCTACGGCCAAATTCACAAACTCATCAAAATTGTTCATTGAATTGCAATTAATTAAAGAATTGAAGTCAAGTGAAGATACAACAATCATCATTCATCATCAATTAGCAAGATTTAAAGGAAATAATTTCTTAAAATTTTCAAATTTATGTGTTTGGTTCGGTTTTTATAGAAAACCGAAAATACAAGAATTATAACACGAATTTGTTGTTGCATGTGTAAGATTTTAGTTGATTATGATGAAATGAAGTATATAAAAGTTATAGAAACAAAAATCTATGGTTGATTCATCCAAATAAAGAAGAAATCGGAACTTTTGATGAAAATGATGTTCTTGACAAAAATGATCATTTTTGGGTGATCTTGATTGAATTATGATGTATGGATAAGGAAATTTGTATAAAAACACTCAATTAATGATAATACAACTTTATATTTAGTTGCATGTTAATAAAATTGAGTTTTGTGAATTTTTATGTAAAATCCGTATAAACATACCCAAGAACATGAAGAACAATTTCTGGAAAATACCAAGTATAGGGATCCGAATTCGGGTGCCCCACTTCGGATCTTATATCTCGAATGATCCCAAATTCGGATCTTGCTTTGGTCCCATTTTCGGATGAAGCTTATTTTGGATCCTCAATTCGGATGATGCCAATCTCGGTTGGTTCTAGTTCGGTTTTAATCCTAATTCGGATAAGATGCTTATTTTGGATCTTATGTATTTTTAAAAAGATCCTAATTCGGTTCCCAAGATATCCTAATTCGGATGGTTGTTTCGGATGCAGCTGGGTTCGAATTTGATACCACTTCGGATGATGAACCGAATCCGGGTTGATCCGAATTCAAATACTTTATTTTGATATATTAATTAAAAAAATGAATGATTGATGAGATTATCAGTTATCAGAATCAGATGAAATAAAGATTTTAAAGACTAAAAAGATGATGAAATTGACATGATATTAACATGATAATTCTGGACAGGTTCAGTGAAATTCTGAACATAGAGACAAAGATTTAAAAGATTTAAAGCGGGTCAGAGAATTGAAAAGAAAGCCAGAACTCAGATTAAAGATAAAATCCTGAGATAACTCAGGTGGCAGATTTTTATATCTGTTTGACAAAGACCAGATCTGTGAGTTATAGATATTCAGATTTAACATGCTTGAATTTCCGGTTGAGACATATTGTTGATGCTAGATTAATTTGACATTCATTTATCAGCTGGATTGTGACCTGTGCACACCATGGTTGGGTGTTGCCCAGTGGATCATGATAGCTATTTGATCATCATTTCTTATGTTATTGCATTTTATAGCTCATTTCTGATACTGCTTTGAGACTACTGCTATCATGACTTTGATTACGTATGCTTCATCATTGCATATACTTGACATATTGATTCAACTTGATTAGCCCTGATTGGTCTATTGTTCTAGACCTGGCTATTTCACCAGTTCTATTGAACTTGGTAATGACCTCCGATGTTCCGCCACGTTGATTTACTGGTAGCTAGCCCAGTATGTGGCTGATCCCCACGATTTAAGCGTGAGCGTGACCTGAACATCATCCGACTCTATGACTTCTATGTCTCAATCATGAGGGCTGTAGCGGCAGCCAAGACATATCACGCTAGACTTATGATCCGCTTGACTTTGCATGTTAATTTGAAAATCTATCTACTCACTAAGCATTGCTTACGGTTGCTATACTTATATTTTTTACAGAAAAAGCTAAAGGAAAGTCACCTGCTGGACCTAGTTCATAGGTCTTATAAAGATCAAGATAGAAGTTTCCATAGACCACTTCACAACAAAACCTTTCGATACTGATTGGAAGACAACAAATGTGGTGGTTTTGGGTAGATTTGATATAATTATATGATGTCATGTTTAGATTAGATGGTACCCTTTTATAACTTTAATTTGAAATATGAAATCTGTATTTAGCTTAAATCCTAATTGTTTGTACTGTAATTTAATATTCCGCAATTAATTACTCTATTTTAGTTTGATTGATATCGTATTGCATGATGTGGGACCTAGACTCGTGAGAACCGCCTCATGAGGGGTGGTCTTCACATATCAGAATGAAATGGAAAATCTGATATATGATATGGAAAGAATCAGATTTTCTTGAAAGAATTAGCACATGTCAGATAACCGGAGAA
The DNA here is from genome assembly GCA_020465985.1 of Centrapalus pauciflorus. Taxonomy (NCBI): domain Eukaryota; kingdom Viridiplantae; phylum Streptophyta; class Magnoliopsida; order Asterales; family Asteraceae; genus Centrapalus; species Centrapalus pauciflorus. The sequence goes on from JAANYP010007204.1 coordinate 72,894, forward strand.
TCCAGTATGAATTGGAAGAGTTATAACAAAGAGAATCTCAGAAAAAATGAGATTATGAAAATCAAAGAGATTAGACCAATTAACCTCAATCAAAAATTCAGAGAATCAGATGAGAAAATTTCTTTTTAGCTCAAAAACAAAATTTTATGTGTGCATCAAATATTTTCATGAAAATCACACACAGTTTTTATGAAAAATGTCATCGTCAAAGTATCTGAAACTCCCCATGGAAATAAGCACAAAAAGTTAGTCAACTCATGGAAAGTAAACTGGAGCAAAAAATTATGAAAATAAAACTCCCTCTTTGTGAATTCAGCATCAGAGTTGAATGCAGGGCAGGAATTCCAGTAAAATTTGTCTCTGTCCGGGTTCTAGTCTGATATGACTAAAAACCATATGATTGAACTGAAGAACGGGTTTTAGTGTAGATTAACTAAAACCCATTACCATTGAAGTTCGGGTTCTATTCTAAATTAACAAGAAACCATTTTGAGTTGAAGGACGAGTCTTGATCTGAATTAATCAAGAGCCTATGTTGAATTCAAGAACGGGTTCTTATCTGAAATGATAAGAAACCTATAACCTGCAAAATTTAAGATATCTTTGGTATCCAAACAGATTTGGATCCAGACTTGTTAGCACTCTTGGGTACCCATGTCAAAATGGGTTTTGGTACCCACTTGTACTTGGGTTTAGGTACCCATTGCAAGTTATAACTATCAGCTTCTTTTTCAAAAGCAAAAAACAAATTTCTTTGAATATCTGAAATTCTAAAGAAACTTGAATTTGAATGATCAGACTTTTGCGAACTCTTCTTTTTGAAAAACTGTCCGGTTCTTGCGTGTTTCTGATAATACTTGGTGTTTTTATGTGAAAATGTTTTCTGATTAAAATGACTAGTATTTTCAGAAACTTTAGGAAAATTTGACTTCGAAGATTCACCAGTGTAAATCTTGACCGGAAGTTGTTCAACAATTATATCTTTGCCTCTGTGTATCTTTAACAGATACTTAAGTTTAAGATCTGAAGAAGAATCAAATTTAGAAAATTCAGTTGGATTCTTTTCACTTTCAGTAGATAAATCAGATTGATCAACTTTAGATTTTGAACAAACTGAAGGATCTTTAACCTCTGATTCTTTTGAAGAAGGAAATTCATTAAATTGTTTACAAAGATGAAGTATCTGATCTTCTAATCCATTGATAATGACCTTATAAGAATTTCTGTCATTATCAAATGATTGGAAATCAGTTTTAAAAGATTGTTTTTTTATTAAAAATACCTTTCTTTCATCTTCAAACAATTTATATTTTGTTTTAAAATCTTGTTCTTTTAGTAAGAACGCATGTCTTTCCTTCTCAAGAGAATCTTTAGTTAAAGACAACTCTTTTTCAAGAGCAAAAAATTCTTCTGATTTGTTTAAAACACAATTTTGATCAGTATGATTTGTCTTAGAAAGTAATTCTTCATGATCTTTAACTTTCTTGTAAAGATCAGATCTTTCAGGCAAAAGATATTTCAGTTGATTTGCATTCTGAAAATTTTTTTGTTTCAGCTCATCAAGTTATTTAAGTAATTCAGATATTTTTAATTGATGAGCACAACTCTCAGAGTTTTGTTTTTCTTTTAAGCTCTGAATTTCTTCGTTCAATATTTGTACGTCACGTAACGCCAAATGTTTATCCGTATTTAACTGAACGAGAATGTCGTAATTGTTCTTACGAATCATTTAAGATTCAGTAAGTTTGGCCATCAGCTCAGACTTTGAAAATTTTTCAAATTCCATTATGAATTGCAGAAAAATGAACTTCCAAGATCTTTTATGGACTTATGAAAATTTGAATGAATCTTGATTGAAGAAAAAACGAATCTTGAATGATTAATTTGTTAAAAATCAGCTCTGGTTTGACTTTTTGACGTTCAAATTTTAGATTTTCTGTAGAAAAATGCCCGTAACTTTTTTCTGGAGTGGAATTGGGCCTCGAAAATTTACCTTAGCGGGTTCTAGAAATGTAGATCTCTTTTCAAGCTTCGATTTGACGTATGGTAGGCCTTCTAACGATGTTCCAGTCAAAAGTTATGGTCAATTTAAGCAGCAAATGTCAAATAGTCAAAACTCGAATGCTTAATAATCAATCTCGAATGAAGCATAATGAAACTCGATTGAAGCTTAATAAAACTCGATTAAAGCTTAATAAAACTCGATTGAAGCTTACTAAAACTCGATTGAAGAAGGTTGAAACTCGAATGGTTATGAATGAAACTTGAATGAGGCTTTACAAAACTCGAATGATAAGGTATGAAACTCGAATGGTTATGAATGAAACTCGAATGTATCACAGCAAAACTCAAAGTACTTGGCAACAAACTTGAATGATATTGTCTTAAAACTCGAATGATGTAGCTTAAAACTCGATTAATGAAGTCAGAAACTCGATTAACAAAGCTTGAAACTCGATTAATGAAGCTAGAAACTCGATTAACAAAGCTTGAAACTCCATTAATGAAGCTTGAAACTCGATTAATGAAGCTTTGAAACTCGGATAAAGAGGTTTGAAACTCGATTTAGTCTTTATAAAACTCGATTAACACTAGAAAAACAGGTATGTTCGAGTTTTAACAGAAACTCATAAAACCAAGTTTAAAAATCATAATTTTCAACAAAAATTCACCAAATGAGCTCAAATTATGATCGAGTATGCGTTTTTCATACAGAAACAACTTTTGTGAAACAAGTTTGGCTAATTTCAGATCAAAAGTCCAAAATTTGACAAAAACGTGAAGAACACAACTTTTTAAAAAAAATTTGAAAAATCTCAATTAAATTCTATGTTTTTTGAATTATGATTTGAGTTTTATATCATCAGATTCGTCTTCAAACATAACACACTCGATCCAACTTTCAGATCATATCATCCAACAAATTAAAACCCTTTGATGATTTTCAAATTTCCGAAAAAACTTGAATGTAACAGTGTTCGAAAATTTCAAAACTCAGATTCAAAATTCACTCAAATTCTACCATATTAGTCTCTGATACCAATTGTTAATTCATTTTTCATGCAATTTATTCATAAACAAACAATCATATATGAACAATTATAACAATCACATAATATCGAATGCTTGAATTCATAGCTTTCATATATATATTTTTTATTTCTTTCTTTTTATAAATTAATTATCCAAATATAAAATTTTATTTTTTATTATTTTTGTTTTAATAATTAATTTTTATTTATATGTTTATCGTTACTATTAATGTTATTTTTTTTATGTACTACTATAATTTTTTATTTAAGATTATATATGATATACATGGTTCATTTTTTTCAATTATTTATTGAGAATCCAAATCTTTCTCTATTATTATTTTTTTTTCATTTTAGAAAAATAAAAATTAGTTGTAGTCTTTTTCGTTCGGAAAATCTAAAATCGAGATCATTTATTTATTTTCTCCATTCAAAAAAGTTCAAAATAAGGACGTGTTGAAGTTTTTTTCGTTTGGAAAAATAATGTTAATTCACTTTTCATGCAATTCATTCATAAACAAACAATCATATATGAATAATTATAACAATCACATAATATCGAATGCTTGAATTAATGAGAGAATAAATATTACAATCTGGTGCTTGACTTGCTAAGCAATTCTTCTCATCTTCTTTCTAATCTCAGATCCGTATGTCTGTATGTGAACACTAAAATTCCTATACAAACAGAAACACTAACTTCTATTTATACACAATGCACAAGTATTGTGTATTTACACATACAATCCCTATACTAGTGAGTATTTACAAACATATACAATATAATTGTTTCATCTCTATTATTTATTCCCAACAAATAATATTATCAAAATGTTTCGTAGTTTCTTATTTGCAAATACTTAATAAAAATTTTAATTCAAAATGGTTTAAAAAGATCAAGAATTGGAATGGTTCATCGCTTTTAAGTAACAAAAAAAATTTCGAATGGTTTGTTGTTTTTTATTGAAAATATTGAAGCTTTATTGATCTTTTTATCTACGTTTAATAAAAAATCTGAATGGTTTTTTGTTTGAAAATATTAAAGATCATAATGGTTCACCGTTTTTTGATCAAAAACTAAAATAAAAATAACCACTTAATTTAAAATTTTTTTTGACTAAAAAGCGAAAAACCATTCTAATTCTTGATTTTTAATTCAATGATAAATTAATTAAAAAATGATATTTAATATTTTATATATATATATATATATATATATATATATATATATATATATATATATATATATATATGTGTGTGTGTGTGTGTGTGTGTGTGTTTAATATTTAAAGATTTAGAATGATATATATGTGTAATAAGAAAGTTTGTAAGGATATATACGTAATATTGGAAGTTTACAAGGATATATGTATATATATATATATATATATATATATATATATATATATATATATATATTGTGACGTCCTTGTTAATTAATGAAATAATTGTAGCAATCACCAGGATCGACTAACAACCCAATGAGTAATCATGATAATTGAAATTGAATACTTAAATTAGAATTAAGCAAATCCACACTAAAGCAATAGAATACATGTCTACAGTGATAAGAGTCTAACTATTACATCAACATAATTGTTTTAGAAGTAGAAATCCCAGCCCAAAGCTATTACATTCAAGTACCAATAGCTACTAAGGTCTCCGGGATATTGATTTGATATGCTTAAGTAGATGGTCCAGCTACACTCTTGCCTTTGCCTGTAAACAATGTGAGTCAACAGTAAGCTAAATGCTTAGTGAGATAACAGATTATGCATACAACAAATATTTCTTTACAAACAATGCTTAACCATGGGCAGTGTAAGCCCCATGTATGTGAATATCGGCAGTGTAAGCCTCAGTGTATGTGAAAAACCATGCAGTGCAAGCATGGGTTGGCAGTTCAATATGCTGATCGGGGATGTGCCGAACCTGATGGGATACGAGTGGGATGATCAGTCCCTGACAGTGGCCTGCTGTCAGCCCCAGTCCAGGTCGCATCAGATTATGAAGTAATGATCATGCAGTGCAAGCATGATGTAAATAGATGCACTTTCAAATGAACGCTGGCTACATGTGTGTTACATGTCAAGTACGAGTGTGCATCATAACAACAAATCATTTCATGAGTGCCAAATGAAGTATATGAACAACGTGAACATGCCATTGAATGTATAAACATGAATGCAAAAACAATAAATGTTCGAATGACAATCTGTTACTCACAGTGATTGGTTTTGTGACTTGATCCTGAATCAATGTGTGTTTTGATAACACCACAATGATCTGTAATGTAAGTGTAATAGTGATGTAGTGTCAGTAATTGCTTAAAAATTGTATTCTGAAAACTAAGTATAATTGTACTGATTTCGGACCACATCCGAATTCGGATGGTCCGAAATACAGGGTTGTCCGAAATATGGTATTGGTCCGAAGTGGGTGTGATCTGAGTTGAGCATGGTCCGAGATTGGCATTGGTCCGAAATGGGTATGGGGTCCGAAGTTACTGTTGGTCCGAACTCACTATTGATCTAAATTGGGACGGTGTCCGAATTGGGATAGGACCGAAATGGGGTTGGTCCGAAATCATTGTAGGTCCGAATTGTGTATTAATCCGAAATAGGGCAAGGTCCGAAATTGATGGATCCGAATTGGGTGGATCCGAATTCGGATGGATCATCAGTCCGAACCGAGTTCATACTTAGCATATTTTTTTCCAGATTTTCCAGATTCCACTATTTGACCATTTTACATGTTTTGAGCCTGATATTGCAGATATAAGCTTAAATGTACTATATCAACTTATAATATAACACTTATGTACCAAAATAACCGATTTGTGTCCATTTTTCTTATGAGTCTCGTTGAACACACACACTAAAACACACACATATCTCAAAATCATACTTAGACTTCGATTCTGTTTCTGAAATTTTGTATACAACATCACTAACACTCGATTTTAACATTGCAACAATAACATCTAACATGCATTAACAGTTGCATCAAAATCTTATAATTCGGTTCTTATTGAAACCGAACACAAAACTCCAAGAATTCGTAAATATTAACAAATATTACCTCAAATTGTTTGTTGTAATGCTTATAGTTCCTTAATTGCCACTTGATTCCAAATTTTGCACTTGAAATCGTTGATTCTTGTGTGTTTCTTGGAGTAAAGCCGAGAGAGATGTAGAGAGAGAGAGTGAGAGATGGTTGAGAGAGTAGAGAGAGAAAGTGTTTTGGAAATTATGAACATTAATTCCCTTTTTTATTTGTCACTTTCACTTATTTGCACAATACACCCCTCAACTTAGTAATTTCTCATTTAACATATATTGTGATGAAAATTGGCTTAAATTGACATAATAAATCCACCAATACAATATTTAAATCCTTAAATGTTGCAAATTACATGTACTTAAAATTTGGGATGTTACATATATATATATATATATATATATATATATATATATATATATATATATATATATATATATATATATATATATATATATATATATGGAAAGGTTCTTTTAAGAATCATAAATATTGTGAGAACTTAAGAACCTTTTATAGCCTTTGGATAAATAGAATCAATGGTTGATATATTGGATGACAATTTTTTGTAATTATTTAGAACATTGATAGTGGGAAATCTTGAAAATGCGTGAAAGAGGTATAGTGGGGATTCTTGAATAGGTGTGAAATGAGAATTTTTAAAAAAAAATCTGTTTTTTCTCTTTCTATCTCTTACTTTTTTTTCATTTTCATTTTATTTTTTCTTTTATGAGAATTGATTTTTATGGTAAAAAACGTTTCTTATAAAAAAAAATATTTTTTCTATATAGAAAATTATTTAATTGCTAAAAAATAAACGTATTTTATGTAAAAATATTATGTGTCTATATAGAATGTTTAAATAGAATATTTTTTTTTTATATAGAACATGTTAGCGAACATATTCTATCTATAATCTACGTAGAATGGCATGCAATCTACGTAGAATGTCGTGTAAAATGTCCGGTTCATATATTCTACGTAGATTACATGATAAAATATGTCAAAAACACATTGAAACAAAACAAGATTTCATTTAGACATTTTATCAAACAATTGGTATGCAATTGATATAAAATATATCAAAAAGACATTGAAAAGTAACGTTAATCTACATAAAAAGATATAGAAATGTATAAAAAAACATAAAAATATATGAAATATATAAGAAACATAACATTCTACATAGATTATGTGTGATTTTTTACAAGTAGTCTTGTAAAATATTCTATGTAGATTATCAAGTAATCTACATAGATTATCATGTAAAACATCTAATAACTATTACATTCATAATAAATCTAATATGTTATTAATAATCTTCATTACAAAACATGGAAAATGAATTTGTCATATTCTATTTAGAGTATCGACAAACATATTCTATGTACAATCTACGTAGAATGGCATACAATCTACGTAGAATGGCATGTAATCTACGTAGAATGCCATGCAATCTACGTAGAATGGCATGCAATCTACGTAGAATGTCGTGTAGAATGTCCAGTATCATATATTCTACGTAGATTACATGATAAAATATATCAAAAACACATTGAAACAAAAAAAGAAAATTTCATTTAGACATTTTATCAAACACTTGGTATGCAACTGATATAAAATATACCAAAAAGACATTGAATATTAACGTTAATCTATATAAAAAGATATAGAATTGTATAAGAAACATAAAAATATATGAAATATATAAGAAACATAACATTCTACATAGATTATGTGTGATTTTTTACAAATAGTCTTGTATTATATTTTATGTAGATTATCATGTAATCTACGTAGATTATCATGTAAAACATCTAATAATTATTACATTCATTATAAATCTAATATCTTACAAATAATATTCATTATAAAACATGGAAAACGAATCTGTCATATTCTATGTAGAGTATCGACGAACATATTCTATCTACAATTTACGTAGAATGACATGCAATCTACATAGAATGTCGTGAAGAATGTCAAGTATCATATATTCTACGTAGATAACATATTAAAATATACCAAAAACACATTGAAAGAAAAACAAAAAAAAGATTTCATTTACACATTTTATCAAACACTTGGTATACAACTGATATAAAATATACAAAAAAACGCATTAAATAGTAATGCTAATCTACATAAAAATATATAGAAATGTACAATGAACATAAAAATATATAAAATATATAAGAAACATAACATATTACATAAATTATGAATAGTAATGTTAATCTACATTAAAATGTATAGAATTATATAACATTCTATATAGACACATAATATTTTTATATAGAATACGATAATTTTCTAATAATTAAATAATTTTCTATATAGAAAAAAATATTTTTTTTAAAAACGTTTTTTTTTACTATTAAAATCAATTTTCGTAAAAGAAAAAGAAAATGAGAATGAAAAAAAAAAGTAAGAGAGCGAAAAAGTGAAAAAGAGATGCATACAATAAAAATGTGGAGAGAGAAATATAATATTTTTTAATTCCTAAAATACCATTTTGATTCAAGTGCTCTAAAAGGTTCTAAGTTCTTACAATCTTTGAGGTTCTTAGAATGTCATGCAATCTATGTACAATCTACGATGAATCTATCATATTCTATGTAGAGCATCGACGAACGTATTCTATGTACAATCTACGTAGAATGTCATGTAATTTACGTAGAATGTCATGCAATCTACGTAGAATGAAAGCAATCTACGTAGAATGGCATGCAATCTACGTAGAATGTCATGCAATCTACGTAGAATGTCGGGTAGAATGTCAAGTATCATATATTCTACGTAGATTACATGATAAAATATACCAAAAACACATTGAAACAAAACAAAAAGAAGATTCATTTAGACATTTTATCAAACACTTGGTATGCAACAGATATAAAATATACCAAAAACACATTGAATAGTAATGTTAATCTACATAAAAAGCTATAGAATTGTATAAGAAACATAAAAATATATGAAATATATAAGAAACATAACATTCTACATAGATTATGTGTGATTTTTTACAAGTAGTCTTGTATTATATTCTATAGATTATCATTATGTAGATTATCATGTAAAACATCTAATAACTATTACAATAATTATAAATCTAATATCTTACAAATAATCTTCATTATAAAACATGGAAAATGAATTTGTCATATTCTATGTATAGTATCGACAAACATATTCTATGTACAATCTACGTAGAACGGCATGCAATCTACGTAGAATGGCATACAATCTACGTAGAATGCCATGCAATCTACGTAGAATGACATGCAATTTACGTAAAATGTCATGCAATCTACGTAGAATGTCGTGTAGAATGTCAAGTATCATATGATCTATGTTAGGGGTGGCAATTTGAGCCCGTTCAAGCAAACGGGTGGACAACCAAAAATCATAAAATTTACATAAATATGAATTTTTTTTAAAGAACAATTTTTTTAATACGCCGTTGTATAAATTTTCATTTTTTTAAAAAAATCATGTTCTATTTTAGTTTTTTACAATGGGTCCATTTAACTGTTCGGTCCGTTTGACCCGTTGGGTCAAGATTGCCACCTTTATTTTACGTAGATTAAATGATAAAATATACCAAAAACACATTGAAACAAAAAGTAAGATTTCATTTAGACATTTTATCAAACACTTGGTATGCAACTGATATAAAATACCAAAAACACAACGAATAATAATGTTAATCTACATAAAACGATATAGAAATGTATAATAAACATAAAAATATATGAAATATATAAAAACCATAACATTCTACATAGAACTAATGACTCCTAAACACGATTCTTATCAAATCCAAAACATATCATTTCCAGTTGATAAATATCATGTTTAGAAGTTGAAAATTAATGCTCTAGTATATTGTTATAAAATGAAAGCATATTTTATCAATTTGATACATATTTTGTTTATGAATCTTTTTATAGTTTTATAGAACAAATGAACCATCTTAGGTTTTTTTAATTCCAAATTATAAAAAATATGTCGACAAAAGCAAAGTAACCGGTTAGTATGGATTTTTAGGTAACTCAACTACTTAATTGAAACACTTTTAAAAGTTTGACTACTAAATGTGCACAAATGGAAAAGTACACAACATAAATGTGTACAAACTTAAAGTACATAGCTATTTGATGTTATTTTTCTTAAAAAAATCCATCCACGTAAGCATGGTGACCGGTTGATGCCGGTTTCCAAGTCACCCAACTACCTAATTGAAACATTTTTGAAAGTTTGACTACCAAATGTGCACAAAAAAAGTACACTACATAAATGAGTACAAACTCAAAAGTACACAACTATTTGACGTCAATTTTCCATAAAAATTAAAAGAAACATTCTTTAGCAAACACACATTATCTGTTTTTAATGATATAATATGACAAATTTTTTTATGTAATATCAAGCAACTAAGTATTTTTTTTAATCTATAATTTAACTAGCTTTCAATTTTTTTATTTTAATTATACATAAATTTTAGGGTTAATATTGAAAAAACCTCCACGGACTTTCATGTAATTATCGATTAAGTCACTGAACTTTTTTCCGAGTATTTAAGTCCCTAAACAATGTTTCTCTTATTTAAAACTATATATTTTTGACCTGATACCTGCTTAACAGGTAAACCAATCGGTTCCTCAAATAGTTAATTGTTAAAAAAACCAACTCTCTTTTCTAATTTTCACAATTAAGTCACTGGACTTTTTTTAGGTCACTGTACCGTTTACCGGTTAGTGACCTGCTAAACAGGTCAAATATATAGTTTTGAATAAGACCAAAATTGTCTAGGGACTTAAACACTCGGAAAAAAAGTAAAGTGACTTAATCGATAAATTCATGAAAGTTCATACGATTTTTTTTCAATATTAACCCTATAATTTTATAATAATTTATTTAAATATAAAAAATTTATGTATTTTCTAAATCAACCCATGTAATACATGGGTCTCAAACCTATATTATAATAAAACAAAACAAGTAATGTCATGTGTCACTTCCACAATGCAAGAAAATTTTATTTTCCGACATCTTTTTCCAAATTTAACACATTAACTTAATTACATTAAATTTTGATTTTATTTTTTTCATTAATTAATTAGTAATAAATTAGATTTTGTAACATATTAAATTAATGTTTACCTAAAATAAATATCTATCATTATTATCCATAATAATCATAATTAGATCCAAATGTAGAAATTTGATTGAGTTGTGAAAAGTATTATTATTAAATATAATAAAATGAAAGGGTAAATTACAAATTTCGTCCATGTGCTTATACAAAAATTATGAATATCAACCTTTTCACGATAAAATTACAATTACATTACTTATAGTTGGCGTTTTATTACGCATTAGGTCCCTTTCTCCAATATTTTATGAAAATGACAATTTTGATTTTGGTCCCTAATTAAATGTTTTTACTTTATTTCAAGTTTATATATTGCGTTTAGTGTAACTACATTTAAATATATGCATTTTGTATACATAAAATATCTTTTGTTTAACAATTAAATTGCAATTTCACTAAAACGTTATATATATTTGCTAAAATAATTCAAAATGTATTGACTTAACAAAATTAATAAATTAAAGATAAGTAAGAATCTATGCGAAGGAAATCTAGTATTGAAAAATACAAATAAATTAAATATATAAATAACTATAATTTTTTGAAAATAAAAAGTAATATAAAATAATATAGAAGTTTAAAAGTATACACACACTTGAATATATATTTGAATTTAATCATAGTAATAATACTAATAATAACAACAATAGTAATAATAAAACTTATTAATGTACAAATCTATATATATAAAAGTTATTTTAATTAAATATTTTTAATAAATAAATAAAAAAGAATATATCAAATAAAATATTACATGAAATAATAATAAAAATAAAATAATAATAATAATAGACAACATATTAAAAAGTATTACTTTAGTTAAATTATAATAATAAAAAATTATTAAATATCAAATAAATAATAATAGGCTAAAAAGTAATTAAAAATAATATAAAAAAGAAATTAATTAGTGAGGACCAAAATTAAAACAAACTCAAAAGGGTAAAATTGTCATTTTGTAAAAGATGACTGGTCAAAGGACCACATACATAACAAATTGACAATCATATGTATTGTAATTGTAATTTCGACATGAAAAGGATCCTAACCATAATTAATATATAACCACAGGGACGAAAATTGTAATTTACCCTAAATGAAAATATGAAATGTCACGTGTCACCTCTACGTTTTACCAAAAGTCCTAATTACAATTTATTATTATAAAATAATAAAAGATAAATACAATTTATTATTTTTAAAAAAGATAAATATACTCTATTTTTTAATTTATAAATAATCAAAGATATACACAATTATTATTTTTGTAACATTTTATATAAATAAATTTAAGGGTAAATTACAAATTTGGTCCCTGTGGTTTATAGCAAATTACGGATCCCGTCCCTCTATAGAAGAAACTTCAATATTGATGACTGTGGTTAACATTTTGTTACGGATTAGGTCCCTGCCCCTAACTCAGTTAGTTTTCCACGTTAACCTAAGGGGTATTTTCGTCAAATTACTTTATATCCTTCCTTTCTTCTCCATTTAACCCTTTACCAGATATTATTTATCCCTCTCTCTTTCTTCAACGTTTCAAGCCTTCTTCTAGGTAACACGAAAGTAGCTCGAAGATATTATTTAACAACAATGGTGATTTGCACATGTGGGATGCCTGATATTGTTCAAACATCATGGACAACATATAATCCTGGGAGGCGATTCTACCGTTGTTCTAGAAATGTAAGTTTTCTAAGTTTCATAGCTGCCCCTAAATGGTTGAAGGTTCATTCCCTAATTTTTTGTTATTACAAATATTACAGGGATCAAATTGTGGTTTCATTGGATGGGTTGATCCACCAATGTGTCGTAGATCAAAGGAGATTATACCAGCGCTACTGAGGTCAAAAAATGTTCTTGAAGAGACGATCAAAACCTGGAAAGATGAAGTTAATAGGCTTAAGTTGTATTTGGTTTGTAGTTGGGTTTTTTTTTTATAATTTTTGTTCTTGTAATATTCAACTAAACCAATGGGTTTGGTTTGAAAGGAGATGATCTATTTTGGAAGTGTATGTTGTCTTTTGGGGTATGAATGGATGTAATGTATTTCTTTATGGAAGTGTATGTTGTCTTTTGGACCATTTGTCAACATTGAATATGTTTATTTATGAACAGCAAAAATTCAAGTTTACTTTGCATTCAATTCTGAACATAATGTTCTGAACATATTGTATTGAAACTACACATGATCAGATCAGTGTTTAACACACAAAGCATCATATATATATATATATATATATATATATATATTAGTCATAAATACAGTGGCTAAAAGGATATGCCACATTGTCAATTGTCTTAACCCAAAATACATATGCCACATGATTAACAAAAGGATAAACCATGTCCACACAGTGGAAATACAGTGGCCCTTAGTACTGTTTAACAGCATATAACAACCAAAAGATACTTATCAAACAGCTTCTACTACAACCAAAAGAAAATATTTAACCTTGCTAACAACATATACTAGCTAATTCAGTTGTTAGTACCTCCAACTGACTTCTTGCCCCTCGCCCTCTTCCTTGTTCCAGCAGCTGCCCGATTGCTTCCACCACTTGCCACCTGCTCCACACCACTAACTTCAGTTTGTTGCACTTGACTGCTCCTATTCCTGCGTACTTGTGAAGGTTGAGATCCACCAGCTTCATCTTGTCCTCTACAACTCCTTGAATTATGACCCTTTTTTTTGCATTTGGTACATGTTATGCCCTTCCATTTCCTTGAAAGCTTACCTCCTTAAACAAGTGAGTCCTTCCCAGCCTCTTGGCCTCTAATCTCATCATCCGTTCTCTTTCTCTTCTTCTTTGATCGTCCAACTTGTTTATGATGCAGTGGTGGTAGAAGTTGGGATGGGCATTGACTTTTTGGCCACATGCTTGGCCCCTTGATAGGATCAATCTTAAACTGATATGCATCTTTCCAAGTACTTAAATGATACGCAGGATGTACCCATTCTTCAGGCAAACCCACTTGTAGTCCATTGGCTGCCATATTGAACATGCTAGCCACTGCATGCTTACATGGCATACCAGTCAATTCCCACCTTATGCATGAGCAAACTTTTTCCTTCATGTCTACAACACATTGATCCTGCCATGGTCCTTTAACCTGATACTTGTCACCTCCATTCCAAAGTACATTGTAATCATTAGCTGCTTTCTTGATTGAATCAAACAATTTTGTAGCAGTTAGGGTTAAAGGACCATCTGCTTTCTCAATCACTTTGGATACATTCACTATTCTCTTCATGAGGTACTCCCTGATGTATTCAAGTGCAGTGATGATTGGTTTATCTCTACCTTCAACCAATTTGCTATTGAAACTCTCACATAAATTATTCAATAATATATCACAATGTGCTCTACCTGTATCACGGAAAACAACCTATGTACTTAGCTAACTATATTATAAATGATATGCTAGTGATGTAAAATACCATAATTAAAGGATAAATACCAGTGAAATGTGATCTGCTCCAGTGATGTGGTGCAATCTGTTTCAACCATTCATGAGCACCTGCATTGTACTCCTTGAGTTCATCCATAGTCTGCTGGAATTGTTGGACGGTTGATGATGTGGCACACTTCCAAATCAACTCTTTATAGGCTGCCCCTTTCCATTGTTGCTTCATATTTTCATGTATATGTCTTAGACAATACCTGTGTTCAGCAGCAAGGAACACCTTTGCAAGTGCTGGGATTATACCCTACCAAATATACAACATAAATAAAGTATTAAATAATTAAATCATTAAACCCAGTAACAATAAAACAATAATCAATTGAACCCAATACCTTTTGTCTGTCAGAGATGAAGGTGAAGTTTGAGTTGGGTGCCAAATCAAGGTCATCACCAAGGCATTCTAAGAACCACTCCCATGAATTCATATTTTCAGCCTCAACGATTGCATAAGCAACAGGATATATACCATTATTAGCATCCACCCCCACAGCAGTCAAAATTTGTCCTGGGTATGGTCCCTTCATAAAAGCTTCATCCAACCCTAGCAACTCCCTTAACCCAGCTTTAAACCCCTTCTTCAATGCACCAAGACAAATGTATATTCTTTTGAATATCCTTGTGCTCACATGTGGGTTGGGTTCACTTTGCACTTGTAATTTAACTGTAGTGTCTGGGTTTGTGTTCTGAAGCTCCAGTACGTAGTCCCTAAGCACTGAATACTGTTCTTGATAATCTCCTCTAACCTTGTTCATTGCAATTGCCTTTGCCCTAAAAACCTTCATCTTAGACATGCCCAACTCATATTTCCTTTGAAGCTGTTCTTGGAGAGCTTTAACAGGGATGTCAGGATTCTCCATTACTATTTCTGCAATTTGTTGAGATAAATAAGTGGATGTGTAGGCTTGTATCTCTCTTTTTTGCAGACACTTATGTTCCTCAATGAATGTTTTCACCATCCAAGAGTCATCATCTGTTGACTTGGAAACATGTAAGACCCAATGACATTTTTGAGGGTCCACTTCCTTACTTGAAAGGACTTGTTTACCCTTACTGGCCTCCCCTTTACGTTTACCTTTACTGCTCTCCCCTTTACTTTTACCCTTACTGCTCTCCCCTTGACTTTTACCCATTGTGTCTCCAGAATTAAAGACAGGAATACTGCCTTGGCACGTGGCCCTCACCCTTACTTTATCATTCTTTACTATCACTAAATCTCTTCTAGTCTCCATTGCATGGTGTCGAATTAAATCCTTTACCTGCTTTGCACTACCAAACAGTTGACCAACATAAAAGTGAGTCTTCAACAGCACATTACCATCTCTGTTTTAAGTATTCTTAACTGCTTTAGCTTCTTTTTCCTTGTACTGTCACTTTGGTCCTCGGATCCAGAAGCACTATCAAACTCATCAAAGTCCATTCCTTCAATATTTTCACTAACTTCACCCTCAATTTGTTCAACTGAACCTTTTTCTACCCATTCAGCATCTCTGTCAACATTCAAATTGAAGTCCCTCATGTCTACTTCCACATCAGTTACAACATTCTCCTCATCCACAATTAAATCCTCATCACTATCTTCCTTGTCATTTGGATCCTCTTGATCATCTAAATTTTGAGTGACATCTCTCACCCACTCTTCATTGAAGTTACTATCAAAGAAAGGATCAAAATCCTCCAAATGTGTTTGTTCTACCACTTCAGTTGTATCCAAGTTACTATCTATAACTTGTTGCACGAATCCACTTGGGTTCTCTTGTTCCAATCCAGTAGTATCTACCATGTATTCATTCCCAAAAGAAGTATCAAATTGAGGGTCATCTAATGTCATGCCAGGGACCATCTCATTTAAATCAATACCACCATGCCATATCTCAGATTCATTCCCATGTGCACTACTATGCCCCATCACATTCAAATCATTACCACCCTGCCATATCTCAGGTTCGTTCCCATGTGTACTACCCTGGACCATCTCATTTTCATTTCCATGTGTACTACCCTGCCCCGTCTCACATTCTATTGCACTACATTGGCCAACAGGAGTCTGCTCAATCCATTCCAACATTAACGTTCTCTTAGCACTTCCTGTACTACTCTGCCCCATCCTATTTTTGGTCTCACTTTCATCATTAATCTCTTTGATAATAACAGAGGATTTACTTGGTGAGATGAAAAAACTATGCACTTTTGTCTTTCCATGTTCGGTGTATACATTAATGACCTTGTGCTTAGGAACATATTTTATCATATTCAACACATCATAATCACTGGCTAATGAAAACAGACCAAAATCTAAGTCTGAATCAGGCTTTTTAAAATGGAGATAAAAATTGTCAATTTTCTTTAAATATTTTAAAAGACATATTTTATTGGTAAAATTGTTTATTTAGAAAATTGACATTTTAAATAAAGTTTATTTATTTCTGGAATGGTGTTTCTATAGAATAATAGTTAACTAGTTTTTTTCACACGGGCGGTGCCCGGATTTATTGTAAAAAAATTTAAATTCTTGTATATCAGCAAAAGTAAAAGAACAAAATAATCAACTAAGTCAGCATACATGTATAACTATTTTCATTCGGAATATGTTTTTAAATGCATGGTAATTTGAAGTACATTAACATAAAATAAATGTAAAACATCTATATATAACAATTAAATAAATATAAGGGCAACAATTGATAATGCAAATATCAAGATCATATAACCAAAATATATAAAAATATAGTATATTGTAATAATCTATAAATATTAAATAATAATTATTATCTATAAATAATAATTAATATGTAAAATAATTGACAATTTTTATCTCCTAAAGAGATCACATGGATTTACATCAATGTACAAATTGGATTTTACATTATTTTAATTAATTTTTAATTTAATGTAAACTTATATCGATGCTAATTTGCTTTTCCATATAAATCCTTACAAAATCGTTTATTACTGTACATATATACCATAGTAACAAATGTAGATTTTAGTATATCTTAATATGATATAGAAAGATATTTAAAATGCTGGTTGTTTGTAATCCATGTAATAATGAAAGCATTATGATTAGTTTAGAAAATTCTCACATACAATTTAAAATTACACATAGAAAATGGTAATTTATCCATTAATTTTAAGTTATGCAATAATGAAAGCCTTGTTTTTGTAGCCACACCGTGATCTAGACGTTTGAGTATGCATACAACGTAAGGTTCGTCAGTGATGATTCTCGCAGTGTACGGTTATGTACCACAAGTCGTCAGTTCATCATGTTTCATAACCTTCAGTAACTGTTGCAGCATTAGAAGCCGACTGATGTTCATCTTGCGTAGGAGCATTTGAGTTACGGTTGGTGTAACATCCTCAGATTTTAATTATTATGATTGAGGTTTAATTAGTTAAAATTGTTGAATTATTTAAGTTAAATTGGTACTGATTTTTGGATAAATTATAAAATGGGTTGATTTATTTAGAAATTAAGAAATTTCAATTTATTTAAGTAAATTAAATTATTAAGTGAAAATAATTATTAAGGAAAATAAAATAAAGATAGAATCCTTTATTTTATAAAATCAGTATTTTATGGAACCGGATAGGTAGAGGGGTGAAATGTGCCAATGTTGGAAATTTGGAATAAATGGGATGAAAGATCAATTTTTGTCTTTCATTTCCACCAAGCATTTTCTCTCTCTAGAACTCTCTCTCGGCTCCCTCTCTCTCTAGAAATTCGAAGATCATCAAATCTGGATTATTGAAGCTGAAAATCTGAAACAAGATTGCTAGGAAGGGACTATAACATCTGCAATCATCGAATTAAGGTAAATGTCTCTTTAAATTCTAATTTGGAACATTTTGGGTTCGGTTTTTATGAAATTCGAATTTAAAGATTTAAGTTGCAAACCTGAATGCATGTATGATATTATTATGGATTAGTATCAATCTAGTGTTTATGAAGCTACATATTAAATTTCAGCTTCTGATTTAAAGTAAAAGTATGATTTTTGGGATTTTTAGTGTGTCCTATGTATGTATGTTTGAAAATGATGGAAAAATGGTCAAATAGGATCTGAGATGATACATAAATGTGATAATATTAGTGTTAAAATGATGGGAATGAAGTGTCTTAAAGTTGGCAGAAATTATATCATACCAGGAAATAAGTATAAACATGACTTAGAATTAAAATCTGGAAAATGAATAAAAGTAAGAACAAATTCGAATGGTTCAAAATTCAGTTATGTTCGAGTTTATGTTATTTTCGAATTTGGCACCTTTTCGAATTTAGTTACTTCGAATTTATCCAAAACAGTAAAATAAATTCTAAGTGTGGGAATCCGGATGGGGTCCGAATTCGGATGGGGACCGAATTCGGATATGGTCCGAAATTGGTTTAGGTTCGAACCTGAGTTGGGTTCGAACTTAGTTGTGGTTCGAATTTAAGAGTTCGAACTTAGTTGTGGTTCGAATTTAATGGTTCGAGTTTGATATGATTCGAATTTAGCTATGGTCCGAAATAGGATTCGAACTTATCTTTAATCCGAGATGGGGGTCCGAATTCGGGTGGGGTCCGAATTCGGACATGGATCCGAATTGGGGATCAAATATTGCAAGAATTATAAATTTTGCTTTTATGAAATTAAACAGCTATTGACACAATGGTTTGATATAACTGACTTACAGGTCCCTTGTGGTGTTGTTTAACCCACAGTGGGGTACTTTGTGGATCCGGTTGAAAGCCCGAGGATAAATAATTATTGATTAAAGTTTAATAACGCACCCACTGTGAGTACATTAGATTTCGCATGCTTATATCTGATTTATGTTAGCTTTGCCTGCTGAGACATGTTGCTTCATTTATCACTTGGAATTCTACTAACTTGCGTAGATTTATATGCACATTCATACTTGTTGCATGTCCGTTCGTTTGTTGTGCATCTAGTGATGGACCGGTGGGTCGCATCAATTACTCCGCTGTTACTGCGCTATATGACCCGGAGTTGATCCCTCCGAGGTTCTGGTAGGCAGTAAGTCATCCCCGATGGCATGGTTGTCTCAGATGGTGTGTTTTTATGCCGAGCTTTGGGCTCGAAGGAGCTGCGGCTCTTGTTCCGTACTTGGTGTACGAAGAGGGTATACGATGTTTATCATCGGTGTTACTCTTGGGGCTTTATAAAGATTTATAAAATGCGTAAATCTGTGTATTCACTAAGCATTCGCTTATCCCTCAGTTGTTTATTTTTACAGGAAAAGGGAAGTCTGCTGCAGGACCTTCTAGTTAGGTCGTTGTGAAGTTCTTGGAAGATATCTACTACTCAATCGGTAATTGTGCTTTGGGACAATGTTGTAATATATTCTGGATGTTGTAATATTGAATTGAGTATGTAGACTTAGATTTGGTACCTTGTAGCACCGTAGGGTGTTTGACACTGTTGTATTACTTTATTTATGTATTTTA
Organism: Centrapalus pauciflorus; assembly: GCA_020465985.1. NCBI lineage: Eukaryota > Viridiplantae > Streptophyta > Magnoliopsida > Asterales > Asteraceae > Centrapalus > Centrapalus pauciflorus. The sequence continues at coordinate 93,067 of JAANYP010007204.1, forward strand.
ATGCTTCCGCACTTTAACTAAATTATCAGATCATTATGTATTTGTATGTTGGAGATTAAATCCTGGGTGTCTTGTAATTGGTGGTTAATGTGGCAAGGGTGTCACATGGTATGGTATCAGAGCAGTAGTTTGAGATTGAAGTGTCCGTGAGGTCTTGGTCTCAAACATTAAGTGATGATATGTAGTGATTTTAAGTAATGATCTGAACTAAGATAGGTTACGATCTAGTAATCATAGGAGATTGACTTTCATACGGGACAATGGATGGTGTCTTTAAATAAATGACATGTTACTAAACAAGTTATATGTTTCATATTTCAGAACATGTCTGGAGGAGGAATGACAACTGAAGAAACAAGGAATATGATGCTAGCCTTGATGGCTGAGCAAAATCAAATGATTCAAGACCAGTTTCGGGCTCGAGATGAGGCCGAAGCTAAGAGAAGGGAGGATAAGAGAAAGAACAAGGAAAAAGAAGGGCAATAATGATGAACAAGATGACAACACTGGGTCATCTAACAAACCCAAAGGTTGTCGTTTTAAGGATTTCAAAGGAAATGGTGTTGTGGAGTTTAATGGATTGGGGGACGCTGTTGCCGCACTTGAATGGATAACGGAAACCGAACGGACATTCCGAATCAGCGACTATGCTGAGAAGGACATGGTTCGGTATGCTACTTCTATGTTCACGAACGATGCGATTATGTGGTGGAACGCTATGGTGAATGCTTTGACATTGGAAAAGGTTTCCGTAATGACTTGGGCTGAGTTCACAGACTTATTCACTCAGCAGTACTGTCCGGTTGATGAGCGCCGAAGACTGGAGGCAAAGTTTATGGCTTTGATGCAGGGGACTAAGACTGTGTCCCAATATGCTGTGGAGTTCACGAGGCTGAGTCTGTTTGCGCCTCATCAAGTTGATACTGAAGAAAGAAAAGTAACCAGGTTCGAGGTTGGTCTGGATATTGAGATCAGGAGAGTTACGAGTAACGTTCGCTATCCTACATTTGCTGGTCTACTTGAGGCTGCCAGAAATGTAGAACAAATTCTGAATATGTCGGGATATTCGATTGGGTCTGCTGCTGCTGCTACTAATCCGACACAGCCGTCACCGCCGAAGCGCCAGCGTGAGGGAGGATACTCGTGATCTTCCCGATCGTCACAGTATTCACCTCAGCAGTCTTATCGCCAATCATCTGGGTCTTCTGGTAGTGCTCGTGCCTATTCCATCAACACCGAGCCACAATATTGCAATAAGTGTCATCTGGAACACTTTGGCAAGTGCACTAATGGACGCGCTTGTTTTTGCTGTGGAGAATTGGGCCATTTTCAGAGCGAGTGTCCACGAAAAGCCGATGCTTGCTATAAGTGTGGGGTATGGAGACACTATAGTAGGAACTGTAGGAAGAATGCTCCAGCAGCTGCTGCTCCATCATCGACCCGATCATCTGGAGGATCAAGTGGTGGTTCAGTCAGCCGCCGGAACCAGCCATAGAGGGCACCAGCTCTTGCATTTCAAATTACGGCAGAGTAGGCTAGGGAAAACCCGGAGGTGGTTACGGGTACGTTTATTGTAAATTCCTTGCCTGCACGAGTTCTTTTTGATGCGGGTGCCAACCGGTCCTTTGTGTCTACTGTTTTTGCACAACGACTTGTCATGCCACTGTCTAGATTATCTGCTGTACTTGACATAGAAACTGCTAGCAACACTCTAGTCAAAGTAGATCACGTATACCGTAACTGCACATTAGTGATGGAAGATGTAGTCTTCAATTTGGACCTGATTCCAATCGAATTTAGTGAGTTTGATGTGATAGTCGGGATGGACTGGTTGATTGAGAATGAAGCCCATATAGTGTGTAAGAAGCTAATGATAAAGATAACTACTCCGGAGGGGCGTGAGATCTGTATATACGGGGATAGGAGAAGTGGGGATCTGTGTTTACTGACCATTGCAAAAGCTCGAAAGCTTGTTGCAAAGGGGTGTGACGCCTATCTGGCATATGCTATTGATGCCAAGGCTGAGAAGAAGACTTTGGCCGATGTGCCTGTTGTTTCACAATTCCCGGATGTGTTTCCGGAAGACTTGTTTGGCGTGCCGCCTGAGAGACAAGTGGAATTCCATATTGACTTGATCCCCGGAGCTGCACCGGTAGCTCGCTCTCCGTATCGCCTCGCTCCTACAGAGATGCAAGAGATGATGAAACAACTCCTGGAGTTGTTGGATAAGGGCTTCATTCGACCGAGTTCATCACCGTGGGGAGCTCCGGTATTGTTTGTAAAGAAGAAAGATGGCACAATGCGAATGTGCATTGATTACCGGGAGCTGAATAAGCTGACTATTAAGAACAAGTATCCGCTGCCGAGGATAGATGACTTGTTTGATCAACTACATGGGGCTAGTGTGTTCTCCAAGATTGATTTGAGGTCGGGGTACCATCAGTTGAAGGTACGAGAAGAAGATGTGCCTAAGACAGCATTTAGGACACGTTATGGGCATTATGAGTTTTTGGTTATGCCTTTCGGGTTAACCAATGCCCCGGCTGTCTTTATGGATTTAACGAATAGAGTGTGCAGACCGATGTTGGACAAGTCTGTAATCGTGTTTATTGATGACATTCTAGTGTACTCGAAGTCTGAGGCCGAACATGCTGATCATCTATCAGAATTGTTAGAATTATTAAGGAAAGAGAAGTTGTATGCCAAGTTCTCAAAATGTGAGTTTGGCTGCAACAGATACAATTTCTAGGACATGTGATTTCGGGGGCTGGGATTTCTGTAGATCCAACCAAAGTTGAAGCGATAAAGAACTGGGAACCGCCTCAATCAGCTACAGAAATCAGGAGTTTTCTTGGATTGGCGGGGTATTATAGGAGGTTTATTAAGAATTTTTCAAAAGTTGCAGTTCATCTGACTGCATTAACAAAGAAGAATGCACCATTTGTTTGGGAAGCCGTGCAACAAGAAGCATTTGAAATATTGAAGAAGACATTAAGCGAAGCACCGATACTTGCTCTACCGGAGGGCAATGAGGATTTTGTAGTATACACGGACGCTTCGAGGTTGGGATTAGGTGTTGTACTGATGCAGCGTGGAAAGGTTATAGCATATGCATCGAGACAGCTAAAGCAACATGAGAAGAATTATTCGACTCATGATTTGGAGTTGATCGCAGTTACATTTGCTTTGAAGTTATGGAGTCACTATCTGTATGAGACTAAGTGTCAACTCTACACGGACCATAAGAGTTTGAAGTACATTTTCAGCCAGAAAGAACTTAATATGAGACAGCGTAGGTCGATGGAACTTATAAAGGATTATGATTGCGAAATCCTTTATCACCCCGGGAAGGCTAACGTAGTAGCCGATGCTTTGAGCCGCAAAGCTTATTCTAAGGACTGCTGCTACATGATGACGTCTACCATGTTAACGTCTACCATTATAAATGACGTTAAGGCCGCTCAGGAAGAAGCCTTGAAAGATGAAAATGTTGGTGCTGAGAATATAAGAGTACAAATAAAGAATATGGAAACAAGTGAATCAGGTTTAAAAGGGATTTATGGAAGGATCTGGGTGCCAAAGTTTGGGGGCATGAGAAAAATAATCATTGAAGAAGCGCATCAGTCTAAGTTTTCTGTACATCCTGAAAGCACAAAGATGTACAATGTCAGGATCTGAAAATTATGAAAATTATGAATAACCAAGATTAACTGATTTGAATTTATCAGAGTATAAATCAATAATCTTGCTTTGAATCAAAGTTTAATTAAGAAGTTTGCGGAATAACACTTAATTATTTTAACAAAAACTTTCAGAATCAATAAAGCATAAAACATAAGAAGTAATCAAGACTGTTTGTATTGCTGAATTCACTGATTACAATCACCTCTAATCTGTTTTGATTAGACGAAGAACACAGACTGTTCTTAGGGTTTTACAACCTTAGAGGCTTAAGAAAACTTAACAATAAAGCAATTACAGACTCAAAAATATGCAGAAAACTTCTCTCTCTATGCATATGCATATATCTTCTATACAATATTCTGTCTATTTATATTGCTTTATGGACGTGTTTCCTTGAAGGACTATGACTTCTCTGATAGTAGATATGCTGGAATCTTCGTGTAGATATCTTCCCTGAAAATCAGCACATTCTGTTTATGAAACTGTTGAGCAGCTTGAATGACTTGGCAGCATGAACTGAGTAGCTTGAGTTGTTTTGCTCTGGCAGCTTGAACTTTTACACTGGCAGCTCGAGTTTCTTCAACTAGCAGCATGAACTTTGTTCTTACTTGAAAAATCTACTAACAGTCTGAGAAGTCTAAACTAACAGCTTGAGTATACTTAAACTATTTCCCAACAATCTCCCCCTAACTTAAATTCTTTATACAAGACTTTAAGTTCTATACAAATAAGGAAATGAAAAAGTAAACTGTTATATACAAACCAAGGCTTTCAAAAACTTACAACTGTGCAAGCTTCTGATCTACAGCCTTCAAAAATTCTCTCTTCATCTCTTCTTTATCACAAGATATCCTAACTGATTTTATTTGGAGCAGCATATCTTTTGAAAAATTATAAAACTCGAGATTGAAGAAAATACCAAACCCATCTTTGAATGTGATTCTGTAGGTTCTGGATTTGACAAAAATATGAACTTCCTTGATCTGTTTCCCTTTCTTCTCAGCATCTTCTACTTCTTTTCTTGCAAATTCAGGATCAGCAACTGAACTTAGATCTCTGATAAGTTGTTTTACTTGTGGAAGATCAGATCTCACTTGTGAAACAGATCCTATGTGGTACATCTTTATCAGTTCATCCCTGGTCAGCTTATGAACCATCTGCCAGAATGTATCAAACTCCTCTTCTGGTCCAGATTCTCTCCTTATCACAAACTTGACCCTTAAATTCCTTTCATCCAATGACTTAGCAAACCAGTAGTTGATTTCTGGCTTTGTGAAATCATGTTGATCAATCAACTTTTCTATCTCCATAGCCTTTTGCAAATGGTGCTGAAAGATCACCCTCTTAACAGATGATGGAACAGAAACACTAGGTTGATCAGTGGGAGCAGGTGCATTGGCAGCTTCAGGTTGGACTGGTTTCTTAGTGGGAGCAGGTGCATTGGCAGCTTCAGGATGGACTGGTAATGTTGATGGTTGGACTGATTGGGACGGTTGAACTTTTGGTAATGGCTGAACTTCTGAAGAGACTCTTGTTTTCTTTCTTTTCTCCATTTCTTTATCATGTATTTCCTGCAGCCTTTCAGTAGTCATAGACTGAGTAATCTTCTTTGGAATATCTGCTGCAACGGCAAAATTGATTAAGAATCTTCTCTTCTCAGCCTTGGTATGCCCAGTTGGCATCTTCCTCTTCCTTTCACCTTGCTTTACCACAAACCCTCTTTGGTAATCTCCTAAGGTTTCATCATCTTGCATTGGGGCATGGGTTTGCTGGTCTAAGGCCTGATCTTGTTCTTCTGCTAATTTTCTGGCAATCTCAGCATCAAAGGCAATCTGGGCTTCTCTGGAAGAAAATTTGTGCTTTGGAGACTCAATGAGAATACCCTTGCCCTTATCTTTTGTAGCAGAAGATGTAGGTTGGACTGAACTGGATGGAGCTTGAATGCCTTCTCTTATAACAACTCCAGTTGCTCTTGTAGAAGCAGCTTGAGTTTCTAGGCTAACAGCTTGAGAAGCTGTTGGGACTGCTAGCCTAGAAGATGGAGCTGTTGATGCTGCTTGGACTGTTGGTGTTGGAGCTGCTTGGACTGGTTCAGGAACTTCCTGATTCTCCCCCTTTTTGGAAGCATTGGTTTGGTCAGAAGGACCTACAACCTTTGCCACATGGGTTTGAATCAACTGCTCTAGTTTGATGAGCTTACTTCCACAAAGAGTAAATCCTTTGTGTAGATAAGCCAGTTTCTGATTGTGAGCAGCTTCTGCCTGTTTGAGTGCATGAATTTGTGCCCCCTGTGCAGCAATGATGGACATTTGGTATTCCAACATTGTTACAACAGGTTTCAGCTTTGGATCCGTTAAGAGCATCAGTTGCAGGCTAGTCTCAAGATCAGATAACACCAGGGGTGTTTGTGGTCTATCACTGACATTAACACCAGAAGTAGAAACCTCTGGGCCCCTCTTTTCTTGGTACTGGGGACTTCCAGCTCGTGTTTGCACACTTGCTGTTGCCATGGGTGTGGTCTTAGAGATGTTGGCCCTGTCCTGTGCCTCTTGTGCAGAGACATCAGTAGTGCCAGCCACAAAACCCATATGAACAGTCTCAGAAGAGATGTTCACCTCCTGATTGAGGTTGGGAGTGTCCTCAATTGGTTCCCTTTGGATATTCTGTGCAGAAGGATCCTCCTGCACAGGGATATATGGCTCTTGTCTAGGGGAGGAGGAGGAAGGAGCTCCTGGTCCCCTTTTCCTTTTATATAAGTATCTGAGTGGGCGTTTGGGCTGTACAAAAGGATCAGAGGGAATATGTGTATCATGAGGAGTGGGTTGGGGTCCTGGGGTTGAAGCAGTAATGTTAGGCTGTGTCTGCTCAGGCCCCTCTCCTCTGTTTCTTGTGATGATGTTCATCATTGCAGAGGGCAATGGAGCATCAATGCTGACAAAATTGGCACTTGGCTTTATCAGCCTTTTGATTGAAGATAGTGAGTGCCTATGGGAAACATGTATCCTCTTATGTAAATTAGAAGTAGTGCAGGTGTGTGCAATTATTTTTGCCAAAAATCGAGGATACATCAAAAATTTCCCATGCTTCAGGGAATGATGCCTTAACATTCCTTGAAAGATCATATTTGAAAAATTGAACTGTTGGCCAGTAGAAAAGCACACTAAGGCAGTGGCAATATTTGAAGAAAATTCTGACCAACCAGTTCTTTTGGGGCTTAAACATTGCTGAATAATATGCACAAGGTATTTCCATTTAGGAGAAAAATGTGCTTTCAAGAAAGTAAAAGAATCAGCAGGACCCCTATATCCAATATTTTGAAGACCAAAGTGTAAAGCAGTAAGGGATAGGTCTTTTATACCTGTGGCATCTTGAAGATGCAGATGACTTCTGATGGACTCCTCAGTGATATTGATGGTAGTACCATCGATTGTGGAAGTCAGGGTAGGCACTCCATTGATGGTTTGAACATAGGCACGATTCCAGAATTGCTCAATATGAGATATGTATATAGTGGGGTTAATATTGAGGGCATAGTGGATATGGGAGTGCCTGAGGAAGTCCATCATCTCATGGAACGGTTGAAGGTCAGTGTGTTTCAGGGTGTATGGGAGGCAGTTGTGTTCTTTTACGAACTCCATTGATCAAGAAACGACGGTTTGGGGTTTAGGGTTTGAAAAGAGTGTGTGTATCGTTCAGAGAGAAAACAGAAGGCCGTGGAAGAAGAATATGTAACTGGTAGTTACAACTGAACGAAACTGGGACCTTTAAAGGTTTCGAAAAGGTTAGGTCCCGCGCACACACTTGGAAAATTACCTAAATACCCTGCACACTTTGACAGATCAAGTGAAAATAACTAGCAGTCCGAGAAAATGAACTAGCAGCATGAGAAAAGACTCATGCTGTTAGTGTAAAATTGTGCAACTTTTCAATAGAACAGTGTCTCCCCCTTAAATTAGCATATAAAGATGATAATAATAAAAATCAATTAATCCATGTTTACCATACCAATGTTTGATATTAGGAAAGTGAACCTTCCTACATCAAAAGGTTTTGTAAATAGATCAGCTAGCTGATCATCTGTATGTATTTTGGTAACTTGGATTAACTTCTTTTCATTACTATCTCTGATGAAGTGAAATCTGATTTCCATATGCTTGGTTTTTGGGAATTTCACTGGGTTTTGCACAATGCTAATGGCACTTGAATTGTCAATATAAATAGGAGTGGATAAGAAATTCATACCATAGTCTCTTAGCTGATTTTGAATCCACATTACCTGGGAGCAGCAGCTTGCAGCTGCTACGTATTCTGCTTCAGTGGATGATGTGGAGACAGTTGTTTGTTTCTTGCATTGCCAAGAGACCAGTCTTGCTCCTAAGTATTGACATCCACCAGTTGTGGATTTTCTGTCAATGTTGCAACCACCATAGTCACTGTCAGAATAGGCGGTTAGTTCAAAAGGAGAGTCTTTGGGATACCATAGGCCTAAATGTGGTTGGCCTTTAAGGTATCTGAAGATTCTCTTAACAGCAACCAAGTGAGAATCCTTTGGTGAACATTGAAACCTGGCACACACACAGACAGCAAACATTATATCAGGTCTAGAAGATGTTAGATACATGAGTGATCCTATAAGGGATCTGTATAGATGAATGTCCACATCTATGCCATCTTTGTCTGTATGGAGCTGTTTATGAGGATCCATTGGAGTGCTTGCAACCTTTGTGTCTTGATAGCCAAACTTTTCCAGTATGTCTTTGACATACTTTGATTGACTTATGAATAGACCAGTAGGCTTCTGTTTGACCTGCAGCCCTAGAAAGAATGTGAGTTCCCCCATTGAACTCATTTGAAACTTTTTGTGCATTAGGGCCTCAAAATCTTTGCACAACCTATCATTAGTTGAGCCAAAGATGATGTCATCAACATAGATCTGGACAAGAAGAATCTCAGTCTTGATGGATTTAGTGAAAAGTGTTTTGTCCAGAGTGCCTCTCTTGAAGTCATTCTGTAGAAGATATGAGGACAGTGTGTCATACCATGCTCTGGGGGCTTGGTGAAGACCATAGAGAGCTTTGTCTAGCTTGTACACCTTGTCTGGATACTTGTAGTCTTCAAAACCAGGAGGTTGACACACATATACTTCTTCTTCAATTTTCCCATACAAGAAAGCAGACTTAACATCCATTTGATACACTTTAAAGCCTTTGAAACTTGCATATGCTAGAAATAGTCTGATGGCTTCAATTCTTGCTACTGGAGCAAAAACATCATCATAATCTATTCCCTCTTCTTGAGTGTACCCTTGTGCTACTAGTCTTGCTTTGTTTTTGATGACTATCCCCCTCTCATCCTTCTTGTTTCTGAACACCCATCTTGTACCTATTGCTCTCTTACCTTTAGGAAGATCCACCAGAGTCCATACATTCTGAATTTTGAACTGTAAAAGCTCTTCTTGCATAGCTTCAATCCAGGATGAATCTTTTAGTGCTTCTGATGCCTTTTTAGGTTCTAGTTGAGACATGAAGCAGGCATGTTCAAAAGCAGCTAGGCTGAATTCTGGAACTGCTTGTTCAGCAGCAGCAGTCTCATTGTGAACCATCTTCCTTGTTTGAACAGGAGTGCTTGGATCACCCAGTATTTGATTGAGAGGGTGATACTTATGAACTCTTAGTGTGGGCTCTCTCTCTGTTTGGAAGGACGTTCCAAGGTTTGTGTCATCTCCATCAGAACCAGTGAATGGTTCAGTTTCTGGAACAGCTTGAGTTTCTAGGCTAACAGCTTGAGAAGCTGTTGGGACTGCTAGCCTAGAAACTGGAGCTGTTTCCTTTTGTGTTTGAGCTGTGCTGTCAGGACTTGGGAATGGCACTTCAGTGTCTGGATTTGCATCATGTTGAGTGCTCAGGATCCCTGGAGGATCACATGACAGAAGTGGTAGAGTGGTGAAATCATCCCAACTTGTTGAATCTGCAGCAGTCTGAAACTTTGTGCCAACAGCATGAGAAATTGTATTGGCAGCATGAGAATTTGTGTTAGCAGCTTCAACCCTGTATGCATCAGCTTCTGCAGTAAACTCAGCAAAGCTCAGAGAATTTGTTAGTGAATCTAAATCAAATAACCAATCAGGACCAGTGCCTTTGATGTTAGCAGTATTTTCATTAAATTCAATATTGGCACTTTCTTCAATTGTTTTAGACACACTGTTGTATACTCTATAGGCTTTACTTTGAGTTGAGTATCCTACAAAAAATCCTTCTTCAGCCTTACTCTCAAACTTCCCTAAGTGAGTCTTAGTGTGAAGAATAGTACATGGGCATCCAAAAGGTTTGAAGAAAGCTATTAGGGGACTTCTGTTGTGGAATAGCTCATAGGGAGTTTTCCCTTGTGATTGAACTACTTGAACCCTATTTAGAACATAACAGGCTGTATTAACAGCTTCTGCCCAGAAAGTCATAGGCAGATTGGAATCAGCTAACATTGTTCTAGCAGCCTCAATTAATGTTCTATTCTTTCTTTCAGCTACACCATTTTGCTGTGGTGTTCTTGGTGCACTATATTGTCTAGCAATACCTTTGGACTCACAGAAACTGTTTAGAATTTGATTTTTAAATTCAGTTCCATTGTCTGATCTTATCACCTTAACTTTGGAATTGGATTGGTTTTCTATCTTAAGGATAAAAGACTTAACAAGCTCAGCAGTTTCATCTTTGGACCTAAGAAAGTAAACCCAAGTAAATCTGGTGAAATCATCAACAATGACTAAACAGTATGCCCTTTTATTCAAACTCAAAACAGATGTTGGACCAAATAGATCCATATGTAACAGCTGAAGAACAGATGAGATTGAATTTACTTCTTTGGCCTTATGAGAAGTTTTGTGTTGCTTACCTTTAAGACATGCTACACAATGATCATCACAAATGAACTCCTTTTGTGGTAAACCTCTTACCAGATTCTTTTTAACTAACTCATTCATGGACTTGAAGTTCATGTGACACATCCTTCTATGCCAAAGAGCAGACTCATTTGATGATGCTTTGGATATTAAACAGCTTAAAGTATTTGATTTAGTCAAAAGAGCTGTGTCTAGGCAGTAAACATTGTCCTTTCTTGGTGTTCTAAGTAAAACAAGATTTTCAGGAATTTTGAAATCCTTTGAAAGAACAATGCACTCAGAATCTGTGAACAGAACAATGTTTTGTTTGTCACAGATTTGAGAGACACTCAATAAATTGTACTTAAGCTGTTCAACATACAAAACATCATGGAATGTCATGTTGCCTGCATTTACAGTACCTTTACCTGTAACCTTACCTCCTTTTGAATTGCCTCCAAATGCGACAAAACCTCCATCAAAGCCTTTGAAATTTGACAAGCATTCAGAATTGCCTGTCATGTGCCTAGAGCATCCACTGTCCAGATGCCATCTTGTCCTAGGAGGAGACCTGTGGTTGCCCTGCACAAATAACAGCTTAGTTAGTAGTGGAGTAAACCCAAACCAAATTGGTTTTGGGTTGGCCTTGTACATTGACATAACTAAAAACTGTTTTTGACTTCTTATATTTGGTGAGATCAACTGATGGAGTCTTTGGAGAGTATTTAGTGATAATATGAGGTATCCAACTATTTTGATCATCTTTTCTTCTAACAGTCTCAGATGATTCACTAGCAGCTCCAGTTTGGTGCCCAGCAGCTTGAGCTGTGTTTGTAGTGCTAACAGTTTCACTTTTTGCACTACCAGCATCAGATTTTGACTTAGCAGTCTGATCTTTTGCATTAGCAGTGTGATCAACAGATTTGTCCTTGACACACCATATTTGTTTAAAACTTGATTTTGGCTTTGCCAAAACTTGTTTTTGATGTGTGGACTGTTTTTTGTTAATTTTTGAGAATCTGTGATCAACTGTTCTCTTTGGAGCTGCTGTGGAAGTTTTCACTTTTGAGTGCTTTGCCTGTTTAGGATTTGATTTTGTGTGATGCACAGTCTGTTTTGCAACAGCTGGTTTGTAAAAACAATCCTTAGCTAAGTGATTCTTCCTTCCACAGTGAAAGCATCTTTTGACAGTTTGAATTGGAACACCAGACTTTTCTGTCAATTTCTGGTTCTTGTTTCTCTGGTTCCCTCTTACCTGCTGTTGTTTAGGAAACTTTTGAACACCATGCTTTTGGCATGTGCAGATAGAAATAGTTTTACCTCTTTTAGTTCCTTTTGATGAAGATGCAGTGTTACAGTTAGAATGTACAGAAACTTGTGGAGTAGCATTGCATACACTCATCTTCTCTTTTCCTTTCTTACTGGGAACTTGGACTTCTATGGGTGCACTCTTTGTGTCACAGTCTCTATTTTGACTCTTATCTTCCTTTGGTTCAGGACTGCTATCAAGGATAGGATCTACAATAGTCATAGACTCATCTAGTGGTTCATTAACAAGTCTATCAGCAACTTCACTCATTGGATGAATGTACTTGTTATTATATGGAGGTGGAGTAGCTCTGTATCCTATTCCTTCTTTGGGATTGACCTGAGATTTGACTCTATCTTTGAATTGAACTTCCATTAGGTGTTCTAGCTTTTGATTTGCTAACTTGAAGTTACCTAGATCTATGTTAACAGATTCCAGTTTCTCATTAGCCTCTAACACCTTCTGTTCAGTTTCTTCTACCTTTTTATTCAGAGATTCTATTTTCTTATTGAGTTCCTTTTTCTCCCATTCATGATAGTTTCTATCATACCCCATTTGAATCTCATTATCCTTATAATCATTGATCTGTTTTTCCAGATCTTCTATGGCTTGCATATATTCATATCTCCTTTCTTCCATCTTAGCTAGAGTTTTGCACATGCTCTCATTATGATCTCTGTACTTTTTAACCATATTTTTGCATGATTGAGAGCAGAGTTTAGAGTTTACCTCAGATGGTAGTTCAGTTGAGGAGACATTTGAGGTTTCTGCCATAAGTGCTTGATTTTGGAATTCTTCCTCTGTCTGATCACTCCAGTCAAACACATTGTCTTCTTGAGAAACAAGTGCTGTTGATGAGGAAGCTTGGATGGGCTGTGAAGTCCTTGATGGCTGTTGACCTTGAGATCTACATTCTCTGGCAAAGTGACCAAGCTTATGGCATTTATAGCATTCCACTTTTGATTTATCAAAAGATGGTTTGCCTTCTGTTTTGGCTTGAAAGTTGGTCCTACCAGTTCTTTTCAGAAATCTTTTGGCTCTCATGGTCAGCATTGCATGTTGCCACTTTAAATCCATCTCTTCAAGATCATCTGGATGAATTTGTTCCAAGTCTTCAACATTTAGAGCAAATAATCCATCATTGGCAACAAAAGCTTCATAATGAGTTTCAGCAGAATTGCCATCACCACCTGAAAAAGAATCACAGTTATTAGATTTTTCAGAGGACAGAAGAGCAGTGTTGTGATTATAAGAAAAGGATTTCTTTTTAGCATCAATTTCAGTCTCAAACACTCTTAGACTGTTGTATAGATCATCCAATTCTATCTCATCAAGTGTGTCTTTTGTTCTCCACTGTGCAGCATAGACTGTCCATTCTTCTCCAAGAGATCTGAGAAACTTTCTGTTGACTTCATCTTGATCCAGATTGACCTTTGCACTTTCCAGTTCACTTATCAGTTTGTTGAACCTGTCAAAGATTTGAGTGAGGTTTTCATTCTTGCCACCAGAAAAGTTTTCATACTGCTGTTTCAAGAGGTCCTTTTGATTTCTCTTGGTACTTGCATTACCAGCAAACCTCTTCTCTAAGGCATTCCAAAGAGAGTGAGCAGTATAAAATTTTTTAAACTGATGTTGATAAGCATTAGGAATGGCTATTTGTAATAATGTGAGTGCTTTCACTTCATTCATTCTAGCCTTCCTTTCAAGTTCAGTTTTTGGAGGAGTTTTGACTGGTTTTCCCTCAGCATCAAGTTCTGGATCAACTGCAGGAGGAAATTCAACAGCTTCCCATATGGCATAATCAATGAATTGAATATGCTGTTGAATCCTGAGTTTCCACATCTCAAACTCAGTGGGCTTGAGCATAGGCACTTTGAGTCCTTGCCCAGATCCACTGCTGCTATTTTCAAATTCCATTGAAAAAGATTAAAAATTTTGAAGAAAGTTTTCGACTTTGAAAAACAAAGAACGACCTGTGTCTCTGATACCACTTGTCAGGATCTGAAAATTATGAAAATTATGAATAACCAAGATTAACTGATTTGAATTTATCAGAGTATAAATCAATAATCTTGCTTTGAATCAAAGTTTAATTAAGAAGTTTGCGGAATAACACTTAATTATTTTAACAAAAACTTTCAGAATCAATAAAGCATAAAACATAAGAAGTAATCAAGACTGTTTGTATTGCTGAATTCACTGATTACAATCACCTCTAATCTGTTTTGATTAGACGAAGAACACAGACTGTTCTTAGGGTTTTACAACCTTAGAGGCTTAAGAAAACTTAACAATAAAGCAATTACAGACTCAAAAATATGCAGAAAACTTCTCTCTCTATGCATATGCATATATCTTCTATACAATATTCTGTCTATTTATATTGCTTTATGGACGTGTTTCCTTGAAGGACTATGACTTCTCTGATAGTAGATATGCTGGAATTTTCGTGTAGATATCTTCCCTGAAAATCAGCACATTCTGTTTATGAAACTGTTGAGCAGCTTGAATGACTTGGCAGCATGAACTGAGTAGCTTGAGTTGTTTTGCTCTGGCAGCTTGAACTTTTACACTGGCAGCTCGAGTTTCTTCAACTAGCAGCATGAACTTTGTTCTTACATGAAAAATCTACTAACAGTCTGAGAAGTCTAAACTAACAGCTTGAGTATACTTAAACTATTTCCCAACATACAACGAACTTAAAGCAAACTTTTGGTGGCCGGGATTGAAGAAGGATATCGACCAGTACGTTGAACGATGTAGGACTTGCCGGCTTGTGAAAGTCGAACACCAGCAACCATATGGTAGTTTTCAACTGCTTCCCATTCCGGAATGGAAGTGGGAACATATTACGATGGACTTTGTTACTAAATTACCGAAAACTAAGCGTCAACACGATACAGTATGGGTAATAGTGGATAGAGTGACTAAGTCGTCACACTTTATTCTGATTCGGGAAAGTTATTCGTTGGAAAAGTTGGCTCACATTTACATGGACGAGATTGTTTCTAGACATGGAGTACCTAAGTCTATAGTATCTGATCGGGATAACCGATTTACTTCAAAGTTCTGGTCGGCTTTACAAGAAGGGTTGGGAACGAGAATAGCAATGAGTACGGCTTATCGTCCACAAACCGCTGGTCAGAGTGAAAGGACCATCCTCACCTTGGAAGATATGATGAGATCATGTGTACTGGATCTTGGCGGCAATTGGGACGACCATTTGCCACTGATAGAGTTCTCGTACAACAATAGTTACCATGCAACAATAAAGAAGGCACCGTTTGAGGCTTTGTATGGAAGAAGGTGTAGGACTCCTACGTGTTGGAGAGAAACTGTAGAAACGCCGATTGCTGGGCCGGCATTGTTACAGGAGACAAACGAGAAGATACAGCTGATTAGGCAGAATATGAAAGCGGCCCAGGATCGTCAGAAAAGTTATTACGACAGAAGGCACAAACCAATCAGTTTTGAAGTGAACGACTGGGTTTATTTGAAAGTATCACCTATGAGAGGTGTTACACGATTTGTGAAAAGAGGAAAGTTGGCTCCGAGATTTGTCGGACCATTCAAGATAACCGAGAAAGTAGGAAATCAGTCATACCGTTTGGAATTGCCTAAAGAGATGTCGGGCATACACCCGGTGTTTCATGTTGGGAATCTCAGGAAATCGTTCAATACTGGAAATGAGGATTGGGCAGATCATACTGAGTTGCAAGTTGATGAGAGGCTCAGATATGTTGAAGAGCCGGAGTGTGTGTTGGATACTAAAATGAAAAAGCTAAGGAGCAAGGAGATCGAAATGGTGCTTATACGTTGGAAGCATCATAAGGGAGCGAATCATACCTGGGAGACTAAGTCCGAGATGTTGAAGAAATATCCGCAACTATTTGGATCTGAATAACTTCGAGGACGAAGTTTGAGCGTGGTGGAGCCCATGTTGTAACATCCTCAGATTTTAATTATTATGATTGAGGTTTAATTAGTTAAAATTGTTGAATTATGTAAGTTAAGTTGGTACTGATTTTTGGATAAATTATAAAATGGGTTGATTTATTTAGAAATTAAGAAATTTCAATTTATTTAAGTAAATTAAATTATTAAGTGAAAATAATTATTAAGGAAAATAAAATAAAGATAGAATCCTTTATTTTATAAAATCAGTATTTTATGGAACCGGATAGGTAGAGGGGTGAAATGTGCCAATGTTGGAAATTTGGAATAAATGGGATGAAAGATCAATTTTTGTCTTTCATTTCCACCAAGCATTTTCTCTCTCTAGAACTCTCTCTAGAAATTCGAAGATCATCAAATATGGATTTTTGAAGCTGAAAATCTGAAACAAGATTGCTAGGAACGGACTATAACATCTGCAATCATCGAATTAAGGTAAATGTCTCTTTAAATTCGAATTTGGAACATTTTGGGTTCGGTTTTTATGAAATCGAATTTAAAGATTTAAGTAGCAAACCTGAATGCATGTATGATATTATTATGGATTAGTATCAATCTAGTGTTTATGAAGCTACATATTAAATTTCAGCTTCTGATTTAAAGTAAAAGTATGATTTTTGGGATTTTTAGTGTGTCCTATGTATGTATGTTCGAAAATGATGGAAAAATGGTCAAATAGGATCTGAGATGATACATAAATGTGATAATATTAGTGTTAAAATGATGGGAATGAAGTGTCTTAAAGTTGGCAGAAATTATATCATACCAGGAAATAAGTATAAACATGACTTAGAATTAAAATCTGGAAAATGAATAAAAGTAAGAACAAATTCGAATGGTTCAAAATTCAGTTATGTTCGAGTTTATGTTATTTTCGAATTTGGCACCTTTTCGAATTTAGTTACTTCGAATTTATCCAAAACAGTAAAATAAATTCTAAGTGTTGGAATCCGGATGGAGTCCGAATTCGGATGGGGACCGAATTCGGATATGGTCCGAAATTGGTTTAGGTTCGAACCTGAGTTGGGTTCGAACTTAGTTGTGGTTCGAATTTAAGAGTTCGAACTTAGTTGTGGTTCGAATTTAATGGTTCGAGTTTGATATGATTCGAATTTAGCTATGGTCCGAAATAGGATTCGAACTTATCTTTAATATGAGATGGGGGTCCGAATTCGGGTGGGGTCCGAATTCGGACATGGATCCGAATTGGGGATCAAATATTGCAAGAATTATAAATTTTGGTTTTATGAAATTAAACAGCTATTGACACAATGGTTTGATATAATTGACTTACAGGTCCCTTGTGGTGTTGTTTAACCCACAGTGGGGTACTTTGTGGATCCGGTTGAAAGCCCGAGGAGAAATAATTATTGATTAAAGTTTAATAACGCACCCATTGTGAGTACATTAGATTTCGCATGCTTATATCTGCTTTATGTTAGCTTTGCCTGCTGAGACATGTTGCTTCATTTATCACTTGGAATTCTACTAACTTGCGTAGATTTATATGCACATTCATATTTGTTGCATGTCCGTTCGTTTGTTGTGTATCTAGTGATGGACCGGTGGGTCGCATCAATTACTCCGCTGTTACTGTGCTATATGACCCGGAGCTGATCCCTCCGAGGTTCTGGTAGGCAGTAAATCATCCCCGATGGTATGGTTGTCTCAGATGGTGTGTTTTTATGCCGAGCTTTGGGCTCGAAGGAGCTGCGGCTCTTGTTCCGTACTTGGTGTACGAAGAGGGTATACAATGTTTGTCATCGGTGTTACTCTTGGGGCTTTATAAAGATTTATAAAATGCGTAAATCTGTGTATTCACTAAGCATTCGCTTATCCCTCAGTTGTTTATTTTTACAGGAAAAGGGAAGTCTGCTGCAGGACCTTCTAGTTAGGTTGTTGTGAAGTTCTTGGAAGATATCTACTACTCAATCGGTGGAGATCGAAACACTCTCTCTGCTCCGCAAACAATATATATTATTAATCGATAATTATTTAAAGGAAGTTTAAACTATTTATCAATATTATTTGAAAATAATAACTATATTTATTAAAGGTTGTTTAATAAAAAGTTTCTTAAAATAGTAAGTTTAAGTTTCAAAGGTGTTTGAATTGTTAATTGAATATTTTAAGAAAAATGTAGTTTTGAATCCAAAGATAATGCAAAGATGGAATTGAATTTGAATTTTTCGGGAAAAAGTTTCTAATTTTGGAAAGTGTTCCTGAATTTCGAGTTTATAAACCGTATTAAATTTAAGAACGATATTGGACATGATTACTTCAATTAATGGTAGATTAATTGGTCTTAAAATTATTTTCATGGCAAGATGAAAACGAATTCTGGATTATTAACATGTTTTACTGCTTTATTAATGTTTGTGACATAGCCAAGCCTTGAGACCCCTTTGTTTGTGATGATTGTTTATATAATCTTAATGTTTGCTATATTTTATTATTGGTTATTTTTGGGAAGGTCTGCGTGCCATTGGAATCCCGGGTTTATGATGTAATCTGTAATAGGTTAGAAAATAGGCAAATGTATTTAGATTAAAATTATGTAAAAAATTTTGGCGAAGATGTCCATCAAGAAGAAGGTCATCCATCAAGGATGCTCGGAGACATCATCGGATGCTGAGGCTAGTGGGAGCTGAAAGAGTTCAACCTTCTTGCCTTGTGTGTTGATTTTGTCCCTTAGGTTTTGACCTAATTGGTTTGTCCGTATGGCTCTTGGAAACCAATTTAGTTTTTGGCAAGGCTATGTCACCGTGTGGTTATATGTTTTATTTCTTTATGCATTATTTATATCTGCGTGGTTGCGATGACAAAGTAGATAAATAAAAGAAATTAAAACTACAATCATTTTTGATGAAAAAATTAAAGTATTTAAAAGAAAGTTTAAATTGGAAACTTTAATTATTTTGTCAGGTGTTACATATGACATTTTTATGAAATTAGTTTCAAATAAAAGGAGATTTATTTTTTATATGATCAAAGTGTTGAAATTCTTAAAACTGGTACATTTACTGGACTGTTTACCAGAATAGGTGGTGTCTAGGACAGTCTCGCTCGGGCTGTGGTTGTAGGAATTTCCGAGAGGTTTAGAACCGAAAGGATCCTTCCCGCTGACTAACCTGACTGGCCACTAGTTCTTGGTAAGAGACTGGTTATAAACCCAAAATTAAAAATCTGACACAACACACCGTCCATATAGTGGCACTCACGGTGACCGGTCGTCGTAAGTAGGTTTAGCATTCGTTGGGTGCTTACGCCGCAAACTCGGAGAGCTGTGAGGTAAGCACTGCGGATCCTAAGTGAGACTTGGGCCAGTGATTTGCAGTTGTTATATGGTGTGTGTCAGTGGTGGTTCCTCAGTAAGACTGTTGCCCAAGGTGTGGATGGGATTAAACATGATCAATTTAAGAAATTGAAAATCTCATAAGATCTAAGAGTTGCAAGGGGGTTGTAATTGGTAATAAGTTGCCTGCCTGAGTAGCTTATTCATGTA
The DNA here is from genome assembly GCA_020465985.1 of Centrapalus pauciflorus. Lineage (NCBI taxonomy): Eukaryota > Viridiplantae > Streptophyta > Magnoliopsida > Asterales > Asteraceae > Centrapalus > Centrapalus pauciflorus. Next base: position 112,393 of record JAANYP010007204.1, read on the forward strand.
GGTTCAGCCTCCGTTGGGTGCATGAATAAGTAAAATGGTTCTTAGGATTAATAAATCATTTTCTGAATTTTGGGTTATTGATTTATTAATGGTTAATCAAATACTAATTTTTGAAAATTTGTTTTAGATGGTTGAAAGAGGCAAAGGTAGAAGCGGTTTAAATAATAATAATGACAATAGTAACAACAACAACAATGATAACGTCAATCTCCATCCTCAACCTCCTCCTATTGAAAATCTTCCCCGAAAGCACATGTTGCTACTTTGAGGTCCATTCGGGATATGGAGAACTCAAAAGAGGCAACTTCCTGAACTGGGAATAAGATCTGACTAATGTTTAGAGTACAGAGCGGAAGTCGTATGTTCTGGAAAGGGCACCAGGACCTGCTCTTGCAGAGACAGCTACAGTTGAGGAGAGAAATCTCCACAAGAAGCACTCTGAGGATTTGGTTGATGTTGCCTGTCTAATGCTTGTGACCATGACATCTTAGCTGCGGACTAACCTTATGGACGTCTCAGCTTGCCGGATGTATCGCCAGCTAAAGGATATGTTCCAGACTCAAGGTCGGAATACTGAAAAGGATATACGACTAGGGCTCTGAGCTCCTGCAGAATGGCAGAAGGAACAACTGTTAGACCCCATGTGCTAAAGATGAAAGGTTATCTGGATCATCTTAGCAGACTTGTGTGAAGACCTCCCCTTACGGGGCAATCCTCAGAGTCTAGGTCCCACATCATGCAACACGATATCAATCATAATTAAGATAGAGTAATTAAGTTGCGGAATTTAAAATTACAGTACAAAATATTAGGATAAGTTTAATACAGATTTTAATACGAACTACAATTTTCAAATAAAACTTATAAAGGGCACAATTCTAATCTAATTCATGTCATCATACAATAAAGATAAATCTACCCAAAACCACCACATTGTCATCTTCCAATCAGTACCAAAAAGGGTTTGCTGAGTAGAGGTCTATGAAAACTTCTGTCTTGATCTTGTAAGACCGAAGAACTAGGTCCAGCGGGTGACTTTCCTTTATCTTTTCCTGTAAAAAGGTAAATAGCAACTGTAAGCAAAGCTTAGTGAGAATATAGATTTTCAGATTTCATGCATTAATCAAGCGAATCATGGGTCAAAGCGTGATAAGTTTAATACAGATTTAAATACGAACTACAATTTTCAAATAAAACTTATAAAGGGCACAAGTCTAATCTAATTCATGTCATCATACAATCAAGATAAATCTACCCAAAACCACCACATTGTCATCTTCCAATCAGTACCAAAAAGGGTTTGCTGAGTAGAGGTCTATGAAAACTTCTGTCTTGATCTTGTAAGACCGAAGAACTAGGTCCAGCGGGTGACTTTCCTTTATCTTTTCCTGTAAAAAGGTAAATAGCAACTGTAAGCAAAGCTTAGTGAGAATATAGATTTTCAGATTTCATGCATTAATCAAGCGGATCATGGGTCAAAGCGTGATATATCTGGACTGCCGCTACACCCACTCATGATTGAGACATAGAATTCATAGAAATGGATGATGTTCAGCCCACACTCATGCTTTAGTGGAAGCTATCCACTTATGATGGGCTAGCTACCAACGGTCTTCATGGGGGAACATCGGAGTATCAATACCAAGTTCAATAGAACTGGTGACATAGCTAGGTCTAGAACAATAGACCGACAAAGCTAATCATGCCAAGCTGAATCAATATGTCAATGATGCGATCAATAAGGAAAGCATAGTAATCAAAATCATGATAGCAATAATTTCATAGCAATATCTGAAATGAACTGTAAATACAATGTCATGCGAATTGATAAGTCAAATAGCTATCATGATCCACAGGGCATCACCGAACCATGGTGTGCGCAGGTCACAATCCAGCAGAGCATAAATGAATGTCAAATAATCAATCATCAACAATATGTCTCAAACGGAAGTCTAGCATGCAAAACTGAATATCTATAACTCACAGGTACTGGTTTAGTCTGAGCTCTTGTCTTTATCAAGCAGATTAAATCCACCACCTGAGTTATCTCAAGATTTTATCTTTGACTTTCTGGACTTTGACTTTGCTTTTCAAACTCTGACCCACTTTCAAGAACTTTAAATGTTTAATGCTTTGTTCAGAATTATCTGAACTTGTCCAGAATTTATCATTTGCAAGAATGTTAGCTTTTAGACTTTACTTGATCTGATTCTGATAACTTAAAAACTTTTATGCCCATTTTCATGGACATGTGTGACTTTTGTCATTTTTATATCATAATAGTTTTTATTTGAACATAAAAAACTAAAGATTTATTGATTTTAAACTTTATAAATCATAATTGCGTTTTGACAACAGATTATATAAATGGTTAGTAATAATTATTATATGTGTGTGTGTGTGTGTATATATATATATATATATATATACACACACACACACACACATATACCACACACACATACGTGGCATATGTATATATATTAATGCTTCCAATAATTATATATATATATATATATATATATATATATATATATATATATATATATATATATATATATATATATACTACTCACACACTCACATACAACATTCTTATGTATTTGGACATGCACACACATGGCTACACATTTGCATGCATTAGAAAAGTCAAATAGGATATCATTACATATTTTGGTTTCTATATATTTTGAAGGTCTCGGTAGATATATGCATATAAGGTTTCGGAAGTTTTTGTGTGGGTTTCGGTACATTACCGAAACCTTAGAGGTTTCGGTATAGGTTTCAGTATTCCAAAAGTTTTAGTAAATATCAAAGGTCTCGGTATATAAAAATGGTCTCGGTAGTTTTCATAGTTTCGGTATATACCGAAACCTTTCATGGGTTTCGGTATCCTTCAATTTCATCATCTGGGTTTCGGTAGTTTCAAAGGGTATGGTTTCGGTATCGGTTTCTATAATATATATAGTCTCAGTATCCTTAGTTTCAGTGTACAACCTTAACACATACATACATACATACATATATATATATATATATATATATATATATATATATATATATATATATATATATATATATATATGTTTCGGTAGTGTGCTTTTACCGAAACCTTATGGTTTCGGTAACCCATATTTTGGGTTTCGGTAAGTGAAAAACACACAAACAACACACACTGCTCTGTTTCTTTTCCATTCTGTTTTCTTTTTAAAACAACAATTACAACAATTATACACTTAATTCTTACATGCATGTGTATTATTTCAAATCTTTTAACAATAACTTGCTTAAATTTTACAGATTTGAATTTGATTTTGGGTTCATAAACCCAGAGAAACCGTAAGTTTCTATTTTGAGACCAAAAAAATACTTTAAACATCAAAATTACCTTATATCTTTGTGTACTTTGTTGTTTGATGTTTGATTGTTGAATTTCTTGGCTTGAATTTCACTTTTGTTGTAGCTTTTCTTGATGGATTTGATGAAAATTTGAAGGTGAAGAAGATGGAAACCGTAAGGTTAGCAGGAGAGAAAGAGAGAGAGAGCAGATAGTTTAATTTTTGTGAAATGAGTGAATAATCTCACTTTGTGTTTATATATTTTCTAAGTTTCTAAAATTCTCATTTTGTGCACTAAACTTTTGTTTATCTCTTTCTTTAAATAAATAAACTTTATAATTTAACATAATATATACTTTTAACTTAATTATATATTTCTCATTACTTTTAAATAAATTACATAACGGTTCAAGTTCTAATATTTTATTTGTGTGCCACAATTATAATTCGTATCAAGTATGTTGCTATAATTTATAATATTTAATTTAATTAAATAATTTCAATATTTAATTAAATTACAATACAAATAATGTAATTAAAATTACATTATTCAAACACAGAAAATTAACAGTTCGGTTAAAAGCTAGGTTGTTACAGAATGGGCTTCACCACGCACAAACTTCGTCCTCGAAGTTAGCTATGTTCGAACAGACTTGGATAGGTAGCTTTCATGACATCTCTTGATTCCCAAGACTGATGCGAACCCTTGTGGTGTTTCCACTGAACGAGCACCATCTGCACTTCTTTATTGCGAAGCTTTTTGGTCTTCGAGTCCAGAATACACTCTGGCTCTTCAACCACGCGAAGCTTCTCATCGATTTGCAGGTCAACATGTGGAATTTGAACTTCTCTTTCATCAGCTAAGCTCTTTCTCAGATGACTAACATGGAATACAGGATGTATTCCAGCTAAATCCGCTGGCAATTCAAGACGCTAAGACTGATTCCCAATCTTTTCCACAATCTTGAACGGACCAATGAATCTTGGAGCTAGCTTGTTTCGCTTTATAAACCGGACCACATTCTTCATTGGAGATACTTTCAGCATCACCCAATCGTTGACTGCAAAACTGATCGATCTATGACGATTGTCATAGTATGACTTCTGCCTGCTTTGAGCTTCAAGAATGTTTCTTCTAACGAGTTGAATCTTTTCATGAGTCAACTGTAGAAGGGCAGGACCTGCTAAAGGTGTTCACCTGTTTCACGCCAACAGGTGGGAGTTCTGCACTTTCTTCCGTACAGAGCTTCAAAAGGAGCCATCTTGATCGTTGAATGATAACTGTTATTATATGAGAATTCGACCAAGGGAAAGTGGTCATCCCAGTTACCACCTAGATCAAGAACGCAGGCACGAAGCATATCTTCCAGAGTTAGGATAGTGCGTTCACTTTGACCATCTGCACTAGGATGATAAGCAGTACTCATAGAGATCCGAGTACTCATCCCGTCTTGCAGCGCTTTCCAGAATCTCGAAGTAAAACGACTATCACGATCAGATACGATAGACTATGGCACACCGTGACGAGAAATGATTTCAGTGATGTATAACTGTGCCAATCTATCAAGGGAGTATGTATCTTTCATCGGTATAAAATGTGCTGATTTCGTTAATCGATCCACGACTACCCAGATGGAGTCGTGCTGTCTCTTGGTTTTCGGCTGCTTCGTGATGAAATCCATATTTATATGCTCCCACTTCCATTTCGGAACTGGTAGTGGTTGCATATCCCCGAAGGGTTTCTGATGTTCTGCCTTAACCATTTGACATACTCTGCAGCTTTCAACATAATGACCGATGTCTTTCTTCATTCCTGGCCACCAATAGCCAGCTTTCAGATCAAAATACATCTTTGAGCTACCATGATGAATGGATAATTTGGACCGATGGGCTTCAGATAGAAGAGTGCTGCGGATTGAACCATACTTAGGAATCCAGATTCGGTTTCCCTTGAGACATTGAAGTCTCAAATGATTCATAGATAGAAACTGAAGTTGCCCTTTAAGATTTTCAGAATCGATATTCTCTTCTTTCAATGCTTCAACTTGAGCAGATCTGATATCTTCGATAAGATCTGAAGAGAATACTACAGGAGTTAGGGCATAGCAACACTTTTCTGGATACGTCTTTCTACTCAAAGCATCCGCAACCACATTTGCTTTGCCGGGATGATATAGGATCTCGCAATCATAGTCCTTGATAAGCTCTAAGGACCGACGCTGTTTCATGTTCAGATCCTTTTGAGTAAATAGATGCTTGAGACCCTTATGATCGGTGTAAAGCTGACACCGAGTCCCATAAAGATAATGACGCTAGATCTTCAGTGCAAAGGTAACAGCAGCCAACTCAAGATCATGAGTTGGTGCACTTTTCTCGTAATCTTTCAATTGCCTTGAAGTGTAGGCAATTACTTTTCCTCTTTGCATGAAAACACATCCTAAGCCAGTACCAGATGTATCGCTATAAACAACGAAATCATCATTGCCTTCTGGCAAGGCTAGGATCGTCGCTTGAATGAGCTTTTGTTTCAGAGTTTCAAATGTCTCTTGCTGTTTATCAGGCCATATGAAAGGTGTATTCTTTCGTGTTAGCATCGTAAGAGGCACAGCAATCTTCGAGAAGTCCTTAATGAATCGCCGGTAGTAACCAGCCAATCCAAGGAAGCTTCTGATTTTAGAGGCATTGCGAGGCGTTTGCCACTTCTGAACAGCCTCGACTTTGGATGGATCAACAGAGATGCCTTCGCCAGACACAACATGGCCAAGGAATTGGATCTATAAAGAAGTCAAAGTCGAATTCAAGTTTTAAAACAAAGAACGCTTTTAAGAAATAACTCAAGACATTGTAAGGCTTTTACCTGTCTGAGCCAAAACTCGCATTTAGAGAATTTTGCATAGAGTCTTTCCTTTCTCAATAACTCTAGCAATTGACGTAGATGAACAACATGATCAGCCTCCGTTTTGGAGTAAATCAGAATATCGTCTATGAATACGATAACAGACTTATCCAGCATTGGTCTGCACACGCGATTCATGAGATCCATGAACGCCGCTGGTGCATTCGTTAAACCGAAGGGCATTACGAGAAATTCGTAATGGCCATATCTTGTTCGGAAGGCTGTTTTTGGAACATCCTCATCTTTAACCTTCAGATGATGATACCCAGAACGAAGATCGATCTTGGAGAAGTAACTTGCTCCTTGTAGCTGATCAAATAAATCGTCAATTTATGGGTAGAGGATACTTATTTTTTATGGTGACTTTGTTCAACTCACGATAATCGATGCACATTCGAAGAGTTCCGTCTTTCTTCTTAACGAACAAGACAGGTGCACCCCACGGAGATGAACTAGGTCGGATAAAACCCTTTTCTAACAGCTCTTGCAACTGCTTTGACATTTCCTGCATTTCTACAGGCGCAAGTCTGTAGGGAGCTTTAGCGATGGGAGCCGCACCAGGAACTAAGTCAATTCCGAACTCAACTTGACGTTCCGGTGGCACTCCAGAAATATCATCGGGAAATACGTCTGGGAACTCACAGACGATTGGGATATCAGAAATGGATTTCTTGTTATCTTCAGCAACAATTTCAGACGAGACATAACACAAGTAGGATTCGTGACCCTTAGACAGATCTTTGTGAGCTTTTTCAATAGATATGAAATAGTGAGCACCTTTTCGTTTCTCGCCTTTGATTTCCAATACTCAGCCGTCTGAAGACTTGATCCGGATGATTCGACGGTTGCAGACAATCGTAGCCTCGTTGTTCGTTAACCAGTCCATGCCGATGATGACGTCGAACTCTTTCAACGGAATCGGATTAAGATCGAGGTTGCATACAATGTTGTTTACAAGGAGACTGCAATTTCGGTAAACAGAATCAGCCATAACATAATTGTTACTGGCCATCTCTATATCAAGTATAACAGGCAGTTTCGAAGGAAACTTAGATAATCTTTGCACAAAAGTAGTCGAGATATATGAATGACTTGCACCGGAATCGAATAACACACGCGCAGGAATTGAATTTAATAAGAACGTACCGGTTACCACATCCGGGGTTTCTTTCGCTTCCTCTGCCGTTATTTGGAATGCGCGGGTCCTTACAGTTGGGGTTGCGGCTGAACTTTTCATTGTAGAACCTCGAGCTGATGATTGCGACTGACCTCGATGTCCACTATGACACTGATACATGAAGTGTCCACGCTTTCCGCATTTAGCACACCCAAGACCTCGCTGAGGACACTCTTCTCTACTGTGGCCAATCTTGCTACACACATAACAGGTGACGTCGTCTGGATTACACAATCCCATATGCGATTTTCTACATCTCTTGCAGAATCTTGGTTCATTTGTAAGCGAGTAGACTTGAACTTTCTGTGGCGAACTGTATCGCTGAGACTGCTGAGGTTGCTGGGATTGAGATTTGTTTGGCTTGAAGAATCTACCGAATTTCTGCTTCTTTGGAGGAGATGGACATGTTGGGTTCGTTATTGGAACATATAGTTGATCACCGTACTCTAAATATCCCCTCTCGATCTGTCTTGCTGCTTCAACCATTTCAAGATAAGAATTATACTTTATTGCGCCTCGGGTTAAGTCCTCCACGAAATCGGTTCATCTTTCTTTCTTCAGTAGCTACCTGATACTAGGAATAACCACAGAGCCGTGAGAATTCGTGCTCGTACTCGTCTACAGTCTTGGTTCCTTGGGTTAACTGCATCAGTTGAACCTCCATCTTGTCTTGTTGGTCAGCAGGACAATACTTCGCGTTGAACATTTCAAGAAACTGGTCCCATTCAAGAGTCTGGATGACCTCCTCGCCATAAATACTTCTCTGGGTCTTCCACCATGCACGGGCAGCACCCACGAACAGAGCAGATGCATAACTCACTTTCTTTGACTCCAAGCAATCGGAGATTCTGAAGATTTCTTCAGTATGGCTTATCCAATCCATCGCCTGGATTGGGTTGACTGTACCCTCGAAGTTAAGGGCACCGCTGGCTTTAAAATCCTTAAACTTACAGCCTTTCGGCTGCTCAATTTGGGCATTCGGAGTAGAGTTATCAGAATCAGATTCATCATTCTGGATTTGTTTATCTTTTCTCTTATTCTTTTTGTCAGCACGTCTTTTTGCTTCGGCCTCATCTCTAGCCTGAAGCTGTTCTTGCATATACTTATTTTGTTGTTCATAATGTTGAGCTAATAATTGTTGCATCATTTCAAACATTTGTTGAGGGGTCATGTTGTTGGGAATATCACCTGATCCCGACATCTTTACTGAAAATTAAAATCATTTAACTATCAGTTTATAGACTTAGATCTATGTACCCTTTTTCCCATCCTAACAGTTTTTACATCCTATCTCAGTTCAAACCACTTAAATGATTGATACATATGTATTGCTTCAGTTTGAGACCAAGTATTACTCATGTAATACTTGATTCACTTAAACTATGGGCTCTGATACCATCCTGTGAAGACCTCCCCTTACGGGGCAGTCCTCAGAGTCTAGGTCCCACATCATGCAACACGATATCAACCATAACTAAGATAGAGTAATTAAGTTGCGGAATTTAAAATTTCAGTACAAAATATTAGGATAAGTTTAATACAGATTTTAGTATGAACTACAATTTTCAAATAAAACTTATAAAGGGCACAAGTCTGATCTAATTCATGTCATCATACAATCAAGATAAATCTACCCAAAACCACCACATTGTCATCTTCCAATCAGTACCAAAAAGGGTTTGCTGAGTAGAGGTCTATGAAAACTTCTGTCTTGATCTTGTAAGACCTAAGAACTAGGTCCAGCGGGTGACTTTCCTTTATCTTTTCCTGTAAAAAGGTAAATAGCAACTGTAAGCAAAGCTTAGTGAGAATACAGATTTTCAGATTTCATGCATTAATCAAGCGGATCATGGGTCAAAGCGTGATATATCTGGACTGCCGCTAGAGCCACTCATGATTGAGACATAGAATTCATAGAAATGGATGATGTTCAGCCCACGCTCATGCTTTTAGTGGAAGCTATCCACTTATGCTGGGCTAGCTACCAGCGGTCTTCATGGGGGAACATCGGAGTATCAATACCAAGTTCAATAGAACTGGTGACATAGCTAGGTCTAGAACAATAGACCGACAAAGCTAATCATATCAAGCTGAATCAATATGTCAATGATGCGATCAATAAGGAAAGCATAGTAATCAAAATCATGATAGCAATAATTTCATAGCAATATCTGAAATGAACTGTAAATACAATGTCATGCGAATTGATAAGTCAAATAGCTATCATGATCCACAGGGCATCACCGAACCATGGTGTGCACAGGTCACAATCCAGCAGAGCATAAATGAATGTCAAATAATCTATCATCAACAATATGTCTCAAACGGAAGTCTAGCATGCAAAACTGAATATCTATAACTCACAGGTACTGGTTTAGTCTGAGTGTTGTCTTTATCAAGCAGATTAAATCCACCACCTAAGTTATGTCAGGATTTTATCTTTGACTTTCTGGACTTTGACTTTGCTTTTCAAACTCTGACCCACTTTCAAGAACTTTAAATGTTTAATGCTTTGTTCAGAATTATCTGAACTTGTCCAGAATTTATCATTTGCAAGAATGTTAGCTTTTAGACTTTACTTGATCTGATTCTGATAACTTAAAAACTTTTATGCCCATTTTCATGGACATGTGTGGCTTTTGTCATGTTTATATCATAATAGTTTTTATTTGAACATAAAAAACTAAAGATTTATTGATTTTAAACTTTATAAATCATAATTGCGTTTTGACATCAAATTATATAAATGGTTAGTAATAATTATTATATGTGTATTTATATATATATATAGACACACACATATACCACACACACATACGTGGCATATGTATATATATTAATGCTTCCAATAATTACATATATATATATATATATATATATATATATATATATATATATATATATATATATATATATATATACTACTCACACACTCACATACAACATTCTTATGTATTTGGACATGCACACACATGGCTACACATTTGCATGCATTAGAAAAGTCAAATAGGATATCATTACATATTTTGGTTTCTATATATTTTGAAGGTCTCGGTAGATATATGCATATAAGGTTTCGGAAGTTTTTGTGTGGGTTTCGGTACATTACCGAAACCTTAGAGGTTTCGGTATAGGTTTCAGTATTCCAAAAGTTTTAGTAAATATCAAAGGTCTCGGTATATAAAATTGGTCTCGGTAGTTTTCATAGTTTCGGTATATACCGAAACCTTTCATGGGTTTCGGTATCCTTCAATTTCATCATCTGGGTTTCGGTAGTTTCATAGGGTATGGTTTCGGTATCGGTTTCTATAATATATATAGTCTTAGTATCCTTAGTTTCAGTGTACAACCTTAACACATACATATATATATGTTTCGGTAGTGTGGTTTTACCGAAACCTTATGGTTTCGGTAACCCATATTTTGGGTTTCGGTAACTGAAAAACACACACACAACACACACTGATCCGTTTCTTTTCCATTCTGTTTTCTTTTTAAAACAACAATTACAACAATTATACACTTAATTCTTACATGCATGTGTATTATTTCAAATCTTTTAACAATAACTTGCTTAAATTTTACAGATTTGAATTTGATTTTGGGTTCATAAACCCACAGAAACCGTAAGTTTCTATTTTGAAACCAAAAAAATACTTTAAACATCAAAATTACCTTATATCTTTGTAGTACTTTGTTGTTTGATGTTTGATTGTTGAATTTCTTGGCTTGAATTTCACTTTTGTTGTAGCTTTTCTTGATGGATTTGATGAAAATTTGAAGGTGAAGAAGATGGAAACCGTAAGGTTAGAAGGAGAGAAAGAGAGAGAGAGCAGATAGTTTAATTTTTGTGAAATGAGTGAATAATCTCATTTTGTGTTTATATATTTTCTAAGTTTCTAAAATTCTCATTTTGTGCACTAAACTTTTGTTTATCTCTTTCTTTAAATAAATGAACTTTATAATTTAACATAATATATACTTTTAACTTAATTATATATTTCTCATTACTTTTAAATAAAATACATAACGGTTCAAGTTCTAATATTTTATTTGTGTGCCACAATTATAATTCGTATCAAGGATGTTGCTATAATTTATAATATTTAATTTAATTAAATAATTTCAATATTTAATCAAATTACAATACAAATAATGTAATTAAAATTACATTATTCAAACACAGAAAATTAACAGTTCGGTTAAAAGCTTGGTTGTTACAACTTGGGTATCCGGTGACACAGGACATGACCACGAATCTAATTCTCAATTCCTTATTGAAGGAATTTTAGCAATTTGTAATTTGTTACAACATGCATGGAGAAGATGATCAGTGGGCTGCATCAAATGCTATAGACTGCTGAGGGAATGATTAAGGAGAGTAGATAGGGAAAGAGACGAAAGGGAAAGTAAGTTTCCAAGCCAGAGGTTAAAGCTAACAAGTAGCTAAAACCTAGAACCAAATAAGTCAATTCTAAGGATGACAAATTCTTTGAGTGCTAGGAAACTGGGCACTGGGAAAGGAATTGTCCCAAGTACTTGGAAACGGTCAAGGTTGACCGCATTGAGACTTCGTGTATCTGATTTAGTCACTTCTATTGTTCTTGGATATGTGATAACCAATTGAACAAAGTTTTATGCATAATATCTACAATGACTAAAATGAAGTGAAAAGAGATGACAGATTCAGTGAGAGCATAGAGACATCTTAGAGCATACTTTGCTGGACACTATTTTTCATGTCATCAATAGTTTATCGTGGTGTAGTAAACAGTTTTGTGAATTTCTTGCAAATATTTTTCGGATAAATAAAGAGATTTTTGGAGTTGAAAATTTATTTCTTGAAATTCCTATTGTTTAAGATTACTAAACCATGATTATAGACTATTGATTCAAGTAGAGCTTGAATAGTAACTTGTCAATGGAGATTGGACAAGCTAGTAGTCATATTCAGATAAAAAGGGTTACCATGTTGTTGTGTAAATTGTTCAAGTGTTCAAATGCAGTTTCATTGAACTTGTTAATTCTTGAAAGTTAGTTCAAGAGATTATATGAGTTGGATAGTCATCCGTGATTATATAGAAACTAATAAAATGTAGAATTAAATGTAAAGGAGTTACATGGAGGTTAATTCACTTAACTTGTCAGAAATAATTAGTCTTGAGAAGTTAGGATTGTTTAGACAAGTAATCGCATTTTATAAAATTACATGTGAAATGTATACAACTTGTGTGATGGTTAGTCAAGTAATAGCCTTTGACTTGTTTAAACACTCGTCGGCAAACTTGACGGAATACTACAACAAAATATTGTCGATAACCAGGTTCTGGTGGTTATGGATACATATCACAATTGTTGAACACAATGTTATTAAAGATATCTTGTTAAGATATATATAAACCACATACTGTCATATTCAAGACTAAACATCTGAACGTATCACTAGTAGCAATTAATCTGAATTGCTAGAGCTCCTAAATTTTAATCCTGGTGTCTTTATGAGTGATTTACCAGTTCCTCTAAAGATAATGGATATAAATTTGTAAGGAGATTCAGATTGGATCTGAATAATATTACAAGAACTTGTAACAAAGAACTAGTGTAATTTTTCAAAGATAAACGGTAATGGAAGTTAAGTCAGTTAACTAGAGAACACTCCCACAAAGATCATGTCTGAAATTAATTTTTCGATAGATCGTATTACCGTTACATTTGATAAAGGAACAGTAGCATTAAATTGATGGAAGTCATGTATTGTTTTTTGAGATAAAGGATATCAACATGATATCTTTAATGTCGTTCAATTTTGCATGTTTTAGAAATCCAAGAATAAAATTGAAGATATTCTAAAATTATTCCATAGCTGCTTGTTGTCATGGGAACCACAACGAGAATAAAAAGGCTACTGTGGTTTTTTGTTGATATTCATGCGTGATGAATATAGCAAAGGATGGACCAAATTCACAGTTATTTGTTGCGAACAAATATTGGATTGACCCACCGATTGAGACCACTTTGTGGATCACAGTCATGAGTCGTCTCAAAAAGGTAATCCTTAGTACCTGAGATGTCTACGTACTTTAGTGCGGGTGCTGCTGTACATTTGGCTTAACCTAACGTCATCCCTAACTGGGTGATCATAACGGTTCAAGGCTGGTTGCAGTGGGAGTCGTGTTGGAGGCCTAGATAGTCAATATGGGATTTGCACATTCTTTTAACTAAGAAGATATATTTCTGGGTCCCTCGGCGATCGATACTGACAGAAATGCATGGCCATGCTCGGACAAAACTGATGTGTTCTAATCTGTCTGTTACAGTTCAGTATGAGATCAGGGAGTCGAGAAACGTAATCGTGTTTGCTACGGTTGATCTAATCCATGCCTAGCATTCACATTGAAATATCTCGATGCATGGGATATAACCTAAGTTTATTTTTGGAAGGCTGTTTCAACAAGAATGCCCGAATGAGAGTTAGAGTTTTATGACCTTGGTTGCCTAAAGTGTCTAGCCATGACCTCCTTTAGGCGCATGCTGCTGGACAATATGTCGTCTTACACAAGTGGGAGTATGTTAGTATATTGTGTGTAAAGATGACATTACTACTGCATCATGGCTGATTTCATAAAACACTTGAGGGTTACACCGACGAGCACAACTGAGCAGATGCAATTAAACTATTGAATCAATAATATTGGATATTGTTTATGACACGAAATGATCGTTGAGATTAAATTAATGGATGATTAATTATATCTCAAATGTACGGGGATTAGAAGTGCAATATTGGATATTGTAGTGATTTAATTGCCATTGGATGATAATTAAATAATTATCTAGTCTTTTATTTATTATTGTATATTAAATAAAGAGTAAATTACATAAATGGTCCCTGTGGTTAACACCAAATTATGGTTTTGATCCCTAAAAGAATTTTATTACACCATTAGTCCCTAATTTTAAAACTTTGCACATCCATGGTCCCTCTTACCATTAAAGTTAACCAACCTCCGTTAAATATTTTCAAATGACCATATTACCCTTTTAATAGTTTCAGTTTTTGTCCCTAAAATAACTTTTATTACGCTTTTAGTCCCTGTGATATTTATTAACTATTATTATTATTATTATTATTGCTATAATTATTGTTATACAATCTATTTTATTATTATTATAATTATTATTCAAAATTATTATTTTATTACTTAATATTATTAGAATTTTTAACAAATACCGTGTCAAGTGACTAAAAGTATTAATATATAAACGTATTATTGTTATTATTATAATTTTTATAATAATAATTATTATTTTTATTATTATTTAGTATTATTGTTATACTATTTATTTTATTATTATTAGTATTTAAATTTATTATTTTATTACTTAATATTATTAAATTTTTTAACAAATATCGTCATGACTAAAAATATTAATGTATAAAAATCGCATCATCATCATCATCATCATCATATTTTACATTAACCTTTTAATAACAATTATTATATACATGTTCTATGATTTTTTTAATTTTGTTTTTATAATCACTAGCTGTATATTTGTTAATTACGGTCTTTAACTTTGCCAAAATTTATATTATAATTACATTTGTAATTTTGAATGTGACATTAACTTATTTACGGTTGTGACATTAACTTATTTACAGTCGTATTAAGTATTTTTATTCCACCTAGGATTAGTTGATGTTTTAAATCTTTTGTATAGTCTTGTTAAATGGTTAAATTTTGTTAAATTCTCTTCATATTATGAATATAATTATTTTGAAATTGTTTTATTCGAAATATGAACATTTTATATGAAAAAAGAATATTTTAATCTATTGTTGGTTCTCAATGATTCTCACGATTAATAATGTTATCAATATATCTTCACGACCTCACTTATAAATTATAATCTTATATATATAGTTAACTAAAGACCGTAATTAACAAATATAGTGATTATAAAAACAAAATTAAAAAAATCATAGAACATGTATATAATATTTGTTATTAAAAAGTTAATGTAAATATAAAGATGATAATGAATGACGATGATGATGATGATGATGATGATAATAATAATACGATTTTTTATACATTAATATTTTTAGTCATGACGATATTTGTTAAAAAATTTAATAATATTAAGTAATAAAATAATAAATTTAAATACTAATAATAATAAAATAAATAGTATAACAATAATACTAAATAATAATAGAAATAATAATTATTATTATAAAAATTATAATAATAACAATAATACGTTTATATATTAATATTTTTAGTCACTTGACACGGTATTTGTTAAAATACTAATAATATTAAGTAATAAAATAATAAATTTGAATAATAATTATAATAATAATAAAATAGATTGTATAAAAATAATTATAGCAATAATAATAATAATAATAGTTAATAAATATCACAGGGACTAAAAGCGTAATAAAAGTTATTTTAGGGACAAAAACTGAAACTATTAAAAGGGTAATATGGTCATTTGAAAATATTTAACGGAGGTTGGTTAACTTTAATGGTAAGAGGGACCATGGATGTGCAAAGTTTTAAAATTAGGGACTAATGGTGTAATAGAATTCTTTTAGGGATCAAAACCATAATTTGGTGTTAACCACAGGGACCATTTATGTAATTTACTCTTAAATAAAAGATTGATTTATTTGAATTAGAATTATCATCTATTATTAAATAATTGGATGGATAATTATAAACAAATAAATAATAGATAATTATAGATAATTATCTAGTCATTTATATATTATTAGATAATATATAAAAGATAAATATTATTTAATAGATATATAATTATATAAGGTTTAAATAATAAAGATAATTATTAAAATATATATTATATAATATATTAAAGTTTTAATTAATATATATATATATATATATATATACACACACACACACACGGCTATATATATATACCAAATGAAATTGGTGTGTGACCTAAATTTTTTGGGAATCACGGCGCGCGCACACACAAGGTGTGTGTGGTGTGCTTCGGCCGTACCAAACCAGAATCGCGTTTGATTTTCCCGTTCTTCGTGTGTTTGATTGCATACTTGGCGCCGCTCGATCGTGTCATCACCGGTGGATACCGAGAGCATCTCATTCGTGTATTATTGTCATCGAATACAAAGGTATGATTTATATGCTTTCATATTTACTTATCTTATGTTTTACTTGATGATCCGTGTACGGAATTCGTGATTTTAAAAGCTTCCGTTGTGCGTTAATATGATTAATGTTTATGGTTTTATAAAAACGATACGAATTCCCAACATTTTATAATTATTTTTAGTAGAAAAATTTATTTGTAAGTAAATTTGCATTTAATTTTAAGGTTTATTACGAAAAAATTCAACAACTTTTTACGGTTTTTGTGTTTTAGTCTCTCAACGTTTTTTTTTTAATCTTTAAGTTAATTTTTTTTTCTTGGTTTACAGCCATACAGGACACCGATTACTATTATTGATAGAAAAATAAAAAGTTTACACTATAAATGATATAAAATACAAATGTCAATGTTATTAATGATAAAAAAAATAAATAATTTTACTATTAATGATAAAAATGTCAAAACTTGTTACTATTTTTGGTTATTTGCCCGATATATTAAATTAAATTTACATAAATATAAGACAGAGCAGAAAGAAAGCTACTTATGTGGCAATACATATTTCGTCGTATTCGTGTTTCATATCCAAACGCGTTGTAAAATTCGTATTTTACAAATTTGTGTCTAACACGCGACACGACCTGAATACACATATTGCGAAATCTATCGTCGGATCAAGAATATGTTTATTCTTATATGCTTAAAATCAAATTCAACAAATGTAACATCCCAATTTTGGGACAGGTACGTAGAATTATTTAATTGGGGATCTTTAATTAATTTGGGACCCGGCGATATAAATTTGTATTTTATCGTATCGGGATTGGATATTGGGTATCGAGCCGAGTTAAACCCAAAACGTATATATTATGAGCTCCTTGTTTATTACTTCATGATTTCTTTTTCAAAGTCAGAAAGTGAGGTGTGTGTATGTGTTTCAAGGTCAGCAACATCAACAACAGCAAGAGGAAATCGAGTTCCAAGCTGTGATTCAAGCAAATAATTCCTCACCATCCTCTTCCTTGAGTTTGGGTAAGATTTGAGCTCAATTCTGTGGATTAATCGTTGTTAATTGTTATTTGTTAATTGAATTGAGTTTTAGTAAGTTCCTGAGCAAATTTAAAGTGTTTTCTTGGGTTATATCGAGTTGATTTTGAGTAGGGAATGATTTCCCCTGGTCTGTAACGAAACAGAGCAGAACTGCCTCTGTTCGTCCGTGAGCGCCGTCGCGATCCATTGATCGCGGGCCGCGATGTTCTTGAATGATCCCGGGTCGCGTGCTTTTAAGCGCGATGGGTCGCAGGCGGTTCGGGTTAGCGCAATCGTGAAAGGGCAGTGCGACCGCGAATCCTTGAGCGCGGCTGCGATCCGGCTAGGGTCTGAGATTAGGGTTTTTTGCTTTGTGAGTCTTGTGTTTGGGTATTCAGGTTTGTGTGAGTTATCTGGGGATCGTGTATAGAGTTATCAGGCTATGATTGAGATATTGAGTCATTGTGTTGTGATTTCAGGGTCTCGAGTTGATAGGGTTGGGAACGGGCAGGAAACCGAGACTTGAGTAGTGTGACCTCATTGCAGTAGAGTTTGCATATTTTTCTGAGATACTGGTACGACTATTTATTAATACTTGCATGACATTTTACTGAGCTTTTTATAAGATTACTATGAGTTTTACTACAAGCTATTATAGGTATATTATCATGCATGTATTGTTGAGCTTTATTGTGAACTGTGTTTTATGATATGAGATTTGGGACACGAGCTATCGAGTTACTAAACCGTACGACTGGGCGGGGGTTGGGTCGCTCCAGATTCCCTTTTGAGTCCTGATGACTGCTTTGTGCGGTTGATACGAGTGTCGTTACCTCGCCAAAATTAACCACTAATTACCTTAGAAGCTAGGGTAAGTAGGGATCGTATCCACAGAGAGCGAGAGGTTAATTTTCACGTATTCGATCGACTAGCATTGTAACTTAATTATTTGGAAAAAGTGGTTGATTGAAAAGGATTATTAATGCTTTTATAAACTTGATTACTTGCGTGAATTAAAGGAAAAGACTTGAGTGATTGTTTGATTAAATACGTTAACGAATATAACCATTCCCGGATTTCACATCAAACCTTGTGTTTAATTTATGAAACGATATAAATATTACATAGACATAATCTTTTCTTTATAATCGTTATAAAAACCGTTACGTGATCTTGGACATAGCGCGTGTTACTTTGATTACTTGTCTTAATTAAATAAATAACTCGGCACGAATAATAAAATACCAACGAACTATCTTGCGAAGCGCAGCAAAAAAAATAACAATCAATTGTTCACAATCAAAATATAAACCGTAAATCATGCAAACAAAGTAAATCGTTCATAAACTAAGACACTTAGCGTGATGTTTCCTCCGAGAATGATTAATGTGAGATTAGCCGGACATCATTGATTCAAAGCTTAAGAGTTGTGTTTCCATCCTAATGTCGTGGCTTCACTCGTGCTATCTTTGTCTTCGTATTCGCTCGAAACGGGACCTTTCCAAGCCTTCTTTCTCTCCAAAAAACGATAATTTTTTCTTCCTCTGACTTTGTATTTATAGAGGAGAGCTGAGAACCCTAAAAATGGCTGGAAAATCAATTAAATGGGTTGGGCGCAGCCGTAGGCGCAGGCCTGCGCCCCCCCTCCCCCTGCGCCTGGTGTTAAAATCTGTCTTTTGGCAATTTAATTCTTTTTGTTGAGTACGTGGTCGGGGAGCAGGGCTGCGCCCCCCTCTGTGCCTGGCTCTCTAAAAAGTGTTCTGATTTTCCTCCATTTTTGCCAACTTAGACTGAATTTTATTTACCTGCACAAGCACTAAATTTAATCAATAGTAGCATATTCTACGACATTTTCTTATTAAAAACAACTCTTTTACGTTTTAAAAACATATATAAATATAACCCGATCAAACTTCCCCAACTTAATTCTTGGTCGTCCCGAGCAAGCAACAAAAATCAGATTTTTAAATATCGGGTTTATCAAGCATAAAAAATACAACAAACTCATTTAGCCAAACACTAGCCTTCATGACTACATTAATATTTAAAGACACGAACTAGATTACTTTCAGATATATCGTGACGCCTCTCGGATAATTGCTCAAAAATTCCTCACCACTATCATCCTTTTAGCTCAAGGTTACAGAATTGAATTCACGTGGGTCACTGGACCATCTTTTTTCTCGATGCATGACTTTAGCTACTAATTTTTCTTTTCTTTTCGTTTTACTCTTTTCCATGCAATGTTTCTATTTTTTTTGTTCAAGTTTAACATAGCTTTCTAGATGATCCGTGTAGCAGGATTTGGGTCAGCCACTCCCAGACCAGTTGACCTTAGGGGGCTAGGCATGATGGTACCCCTCAAACTTAATTTCTTGAATCAACTTGGCCACACTTGAATTGAGGCTTATATTCGTGTTCGCTTCCTCCCCCTTATTGCATGAATTACTAGTGGCTATTGGAAATTTTTGTTATTTATCTCTTGTTACTGCACATTATATCATACTTTAAATTCAGTTCACTTCTTTGAAATTACGCATTTATGACTCTTTGTGATCTGTCTAAACTCATTTAATTATATCTTTTTACTTGAAACCGACCTAACTAACATCATCATATTTAGGTCACAAGCTCGACAACAAGGAATTATAGGGGAATTCAATCGAATTAACTACTGACTTGCTTCTCACTTAATATTGCTAAAAAAAGAAACACAGTTATTCGATAATGGAAATGCACACAAAAGCTGTAAATAAAATGACTAAAGAAGAGGAACGGGAGAACCTGACTATTGTGGTGGTGGTGGTGGTCCAAATATGTCGGCAAAGAATTCACCGAAGGGGTTTCGGTCTTCTTGCATCAACGGTGCCGGTGGGTACGTGTTTGTTGGATGAACCACGCTGTCCCCTTGGGTAGTAGTTGGAATTCGGCCATAAGCAGGGAAATATTGAGGTGTGCGCTCCTCAATGTTTAGCCTTTCAAAGTTTTGCCACCGGTAGTCCTCGTATTGTTGATGTGGTAAGCCGACATTATAATTCATGTGATCTCTCACCGCATCTGTGTATGCCCAGTGCTGCTGATTATAAAAAGCATTTTGAAATGCCATAGCTCGCACACCCGTGTAGATTTCGTCGATACGGCTCATTTGGGTTTCCAACTCGTGTTGGAACTCGTCCATACGCCCAACCACATCTTCTTGAAAACTTCCCAAACGCAAATTCATTGCGTCTAGACGGGCGATGACTTGGGTCATATCATTGGCTCCCCCGACTGGATGTAACCGTTCGGCCTGATGCTGGTGGTATGCTTCGGCTTCCTCGATACCATATGGCTCTCTGTGTGTCTTCTCCGTGTCCGAATCAAAGATTTCAAACCCTTGGTCTGTTTAGCGCAAAGTGATGCTTTGGATCATGGCCGCTGTGATGACAGCGCCTGAAATGCTCGTGGGACAGAGATGGGTGAAATAGTAGCTTGTGCTCTTAGAAACTCTGATATAATCCATCCATGAGGAATAATTTTCCTCTCCCTTGTATCATACATCGACCAGAGGTCGTTCATCACAATCCACGCAAATGAGAGACTCGCCTCTCCCGTCATCAATGCATATAAAATTGTCACTTCCTTGTTCCTTATCTTTGTTAAATTGCTTTCTCTTGGAAGCACGTTATTGGTGACAATTTTATTCAATACCTTCGCCATTGGGCTTAGATCGCGCCTGACATAAGCTGTGTACCCTGCGGCGGCATTATAGTAAATCCTTAAAATTTCTGCCAGTTGCGTTGTCCACTCCCCTTCCCACGTTCGATCTGTGAACGCCAGCTGTGCATCTGTCTTGTACTCGTAATTGAAGACTCGTTCTTCATCCATGCCTATTCCAATGTCGACTCCAAAACTGTCCCTTAAAGCACGTGCGGTCATCGGGAATTCATGTCCACTAACACGGCCTATCAACGTAAAATCACCCCTAAATCGACCCTTTTCTCTTCTTAGTGTGGACATCCATTCCACGACTTCTTCGTAGTAAATATTTTCTCCTCCTAAATCCACAACAGCTTCCCATGCTAATCGATCAAAACTCCGCATTACCCCATAGTTCTCAAATTCATCTTTCTTTACCCTTTTTTCGACTAGAACTTTCCCAGAAAATTTCTTGGTCATGAATAATTGCTGTCGGATGTTGGTCGGATGTTGCGATAGGTAGAAATCCGGGTTCCATTCCACCCTCGGTCGGGTATAGGAACTGGCACCCTCTCCAACACGTTGCCTAGTTCGTCGAGACATATGCAATTACGACCACTTAAGTATATAATTATAGCACTTTTTCAAATTGTTCTAATTTTCAAAGAAAGAGACCACAAGTTGTATTCTATGCATTAACCGTATCATATGCAACATATATATATATATATATATATATATATATATATATATATATATATATATATATATATATATGTATATTTTTGACTATTTAAGCTAAGCATATTACCATATCGATCAATTAAGCAAAATTGCATAAAATAACAACGAACTTTTCGTGACTTGATTAGCATGACTCTCCTTCAATTTTTAACCATGATCTTACCTTATATATACTTTGCACATATAATCGACGGTTAAATCTTGCTTAATTGTTCATACAAAAAGTCATCTAAAAAGTCAAAATTGATCGCAAGAACTCCATTAAAGCCATCCCTCATTCTTTCATGAAAATTGTAAAGAACTCATACCTTGTTTGATGAAAATGAAGGAGAGCTTTGGTCTAGCTTAAAATTGGATGATATCCTAGCTTGGCTCTTTCTTCCCCAACTTGAGTTCAAAACTCAAGTTCCTTGCCCAATCTTGCTTAAATGAAGTTCTAGCTTTTCTCCTAAGGATTTTTGTAAGCAAAAATAGAGTTTTTGTGTGGAAATGGGTTGAAAAGAGGGTGTAACCGTAATGGAGGCGCAATGGTGCTTCTTGTAGAGTTTTTATTTAAAAAGGGGAGAAAACGGGCAAGCGCACCCCCGGGCGCAGGCCTGCGCCGACGGCTGCGCTTGGGGGGCCTATTCGGTTCAAAAAAATTTTGTTTTTCAGTTTGTTTGGGTGCATGCTTGGCTCGATAATTTACGTTTTTTCACTGTAAAATTATAATTGGCAAGCATATTTCGTGACATATTAACACATACTTGTGTTTTCCCCCTTCCCCAACTTAAAGAAAGTGTCGTCCCCGACACTAATTCAAAATTAAAATAGGAACAATGTATATGGAGAACACAATTAAAGCAAGTAATTTCCTATGGAATTAAGAGTAGTGCATGAAAGTCTTAGAGTGTTACTACAACCATCGGTGCCAACACGAACACCGGGATTCAAATTGTTTTAGGCACGAGGCCAATTACGTAGTGAAAAGTAAATTGTTTGAAGCACATGAAAATGTTTGTTAGAAACGAAGCCGTGAATAATGGAGCTAAAATTCATCCGGAGAGGTCATGTGTGATGTGCGGGCAGAATTAGCTTGGGAGCTTCGGCGGCCGACAACCCGTTCGAGCTCGTCCACTCGAGAGTGGAGGCTAGAGAGCCAACGGGAGTGAGCTCCCACCGAGATGTCGTGAACGTTGAAATCTCGTTTCAGCTTCTCCACTTCCAGAAGCACCGCCTTATTCGTGGCTAGAAGCCCCTCCACAGCGTCCTTTATAGCTTTTAGTCGCGCTTCCAAAACCGCAATATCAGAGGGTTGTTGAGTTGATGGTCCACCTACTTCAGTCCGACCCTCCACAAGACGAGCTTTCCCTTTACCGGTGTCCTTCTCATAGATATAAAACGACCGCGCGGATGGAATTATAGAAACTGTGCCATGTGGATCAAGAAAGTATCGGAGACTTGCTCGAATACCAAACCAGTCGTTGTATACCGAGTAAACCAAACATCATTGGGCCCTAGAAGACGTGGACTCGAACCCTCTGAAATAATCCCCATATTGATACACAACTCACTTAACATTCGTGCATAAGGGATTTCGATTGGGGTCTTTGATAAGGTGGCCTCCCAAGGGTTTGCATGATGATGTATGCTAGTGAAATGGCAGGTTTTCTGGTTAGGAGAGCGTGAATAAGCATAACTCTCGAGTGCGGACATAAGTTGTGTTTGATGATCGGGGTAGAATATTAAACACAATTATTTTCCATAACACCTTTGCCCATGGCCGCAAATCACCTCAATAATACTTGGAGTACACCCTAGCTTGCTCAATTGTAAGGTTAAAAAGCTCGGTAAGCTTCCTTGCCCATCCTTCTGAATGTCTTACAACACCACTCGATAGATCACGTTCCGTCCAAAATTCACGAGTTGTAGGGATTTCCGTGTCAAAATCAAAATAGTTACAATGGTCGGTCCTAGTAACCACTACTTCCTTTCCGTCGATTCTCCCTCGGAGTTCAAAATCGTGTTCTACTTCGGCTTCCCTTCGAACTAGTGAGCGCATCCATTCACGGATTTCATATTCATGCACATAAGGTGTCTCTATCCGTAAAGCACCCGACCAACCTATTCTATCAAAGCTCTCAATAATTCCAAAGTTCTTGAAATCCGTCTCCTTAAGCGTTTTCTCTATGTAGAAATGAGTTGGTGGTTCCGAAACGGGAGGCGACCGCGAAGGTGAGGGGTACTCTATGTTGATGGTAATTGGCATGTGTACGCGCATGCGGGTGTGCGTGTAACGCGGCGACGAGCGTTTAGTAAATTGATGTGCCATCTATATATATAGCAAGAATAGATTTAGAACGAAATAATGCACAAATTGGGTCGCATGTATGCAGGTCTCGATGGACTCCGGTGACTCCGATGAGACAATCATGAGGTGAATGCCATATTTCGAATAATGTCTCGGAATACTAACTTAAGCAATTAGCAACGATAGAATGAGAGTTCTCCTACCATAGGTATGGCATTTTGTCTCATATGCATGATGCATGGAAAATGGAAGTACGTAGCATGGCAAGAGTTACGTAAATGGCATGAACTTTGTGAATTTCTTTGGAAAAATTAGCTCTTACAAGTGCGAATCATGTGATTGTTGTGATGTACATGTGCATAATAATTCTAACACGAATTTTGTGAAACCTAGGGCATGGAAAAACTACTAATTTAGAATTTTATGAACAAGTCACAGTGAAGGATTTCTCAAAAATCACATTTAGAAAATGAAGATGAAATTCATGAGTTGCCTATATTCTAGGAATTTTCACTCAAATAAAAGCATAATATTCATCTAGACATTTCTCCTCAAGCATAAACTTGGAATTAGGGCAGAAAACTAGTTCATGACTTAATAATACGTCTTGACTTGAAAAGAAGAGAAATGGAGGAGAAAACAACTTAAATTGGAGAGATGATCACAAAGAGAGGATGGAATGGGAGAATGTTCCTGATTTTGAAAGATCCGTGAGCAAAAGGTTGCCTAATTTTCGTGAGTTTTGGGAGAGAAATGGGTGAAATGGTGTGAAAAGGGGTTAAAAGTTCACTGATCTTCATCAGGGCGCAGACGCGGGCGCACCCCTGCGCTGGCCGGTGCACTGCTCTGGTTGCCAGGTGTTTTTTTGTGTGTGCTTTTATGCTGTTTGGTCCCCCTAATGCTAATGAATTTGTGTACGAAACACCGATTCCTTCTCCGATTTTTTTTGCCGTCTTTTTCGTCATTCTCCGTCTTAGGATTTTTCCCAATGATGTACAATCTTTCCCCAACTTAATCGGACACTACGTGTGACATTTTGTTATAGGATGAAACTTTCATGTGGCTAAGTGTCTTAAAGGAGCGAATAAAATTAACTAAAAAATATATAAATAAAATCTAACTGAATAACTAAAATTAAAGCACACTTTCGTGGTGAAAACGATTGCACTTAGCTTGTGCAACAAGCCTTTAAACCCCTCAGTAGCCTGAGTGGACGCGTTATTGTCTCGTGAGGGTTTGTATGGAACACACCCACAAAGTTCGCTGGATTGCCTTCCAAGAAGCGCTAAGTTTAATGTCTTCAGCCAGACATTTTGGAACTCTAATATTTAAGTGATATCTTCCAAGACCATTGTCTCAGATGATATAATTTCATTATCAGCCCATTGTACAGATAATTTTAATCGATGTCCGTTTACTTTAAACGGCTCACCACCTTTTTGATCTATTATCTCCACTGCACCGTGAGGGTAGACGTTAGTTACAGTGTATGGGCCTGACCACTTACTTTTTAGTTTGCCTGGGAAGAGCCGTAGGCGTGCGTTGAATAACCACACTTTGTCACCCTTATTAAACACCTTTCGTTTAAGTAGTCGATCGTGGAAAGCTTTTGTCTTTTCTTTATATATTTTAGCACTTTCATAGGCTTCCTTACGTATTTCTTCAAATTCGTTTAATTGGTGTTTTCGATTTATATCGGCGGCTGTGAAATTGAGATTTGTATTTTTAATTGCCCATAGCGCTCAGTGTTCTAGCTCAACCAGAAGATGACATAGTTTTCCATACACTAACTTATAGGGAGACATGCCAATAGGGGTTTTAAAAGCAGTGTGATATGCCTAAAGTGCATCGTCTAGTCGTGTTGACCAATCTTTCCTATCGGGTTGTACTGTGTTCTCTAATATGCACTTAATTTCCCTATTGGACACTTATACTTGTCCAATAGTTTGTGGGTGGTATGGGGTTGCGATCTTATGGGTTACTCCGTAATGCTTAAGTAGTTTGCTAAAGTATATATTCTTGAAATGAGAACCCCCATCACTGATTATGGCTCTACGAATTCCATGACAAGAAAATATATTTCGTTTAACAAATTGGCATACTACCTTATGGTCATTAGTCCTTGTGGCTTCGGCTTCTACCCATTTAGAGACGTAATCGACTGCTAATAGGATATATTCCAAACCATACGAATTAGGGAAGGGTCCCATGAAATCTATGCCCCACACATCGAAAATCTCTACTATAAGAATTGGTGTCATAGGCATTTGGTCTTGTTTTGAAATTCCTCTCATTTGTTGGCATCGTAGGCATGATTTAAAGAATTCGTATGAGTCTTTAAAGATAGTCGGCCAAAAGAATCCACATTGTAAAATTCTATGGCATGTCTTTTTGGCACTGAAGTGACCTCCGCATGCGTAGGAATGACAGTGATTTAGGATGTCGTAATGCTCATTGTCTGGCACACATCGCCGTATAATTTGATCTACTCCTATCTTGAATAAATCCGGCTCCTCCCAAGTGTATTGTTTAGTTTGGGAGAAGAAATACTTTCTTTGATGTGAGTTCTAGTGGCCTGGGATTTTCCCTGTGACAAAGTAGTTCACTAAATTAGTAAACCAAGGTACTTTTGCGATGAACAATAGTTGTTCATCTGGGAAGTTATCCCGAATGGAATCCAGCATATCGGTGGTGATTGCTGGCAATCTTGATAAATGATCATCTACTACATTTTCTGAGCCCTTTTTATCTCGAATTTCAAAGTCAAACTCTTGTAATAACAAAATCCATCGAATGAGTCGTGGTTTAGCATCTTTCTTAGCGAGTAGGTGTCGTAAGGCACTGTGATCAGAATACACAATCACCTTAGCTCCCCAAACATAAGATCTAAACTTATCTAGCGCATAAACTACTGCAAGCAATTCTTTTTTAGTTGTTGTATAATTTATTTGAGCTTCAGAGAATGTTTCGCTTGCATAGTATATTACCACAGGCTTTTTGTCCACTCTTTGACCAAGGACGGCACCTACTGCGTGATCACTTGCGTCGCACATGATCTCAAAGGGCTGAGATCAATCGGGTGATTGCAAGATCGGTTCCTCCGTGAGCTTAGCTTTTAAGGCGTTAAACGACTCTATACATCCTTTGTCGAAGTTAAATGGTGCGTCCTTAAGCAGAAGGTTACATAAAGGCTTGGTTATGGCACTAAAGTCTTTTATAAACTTTCGGTAGAATACCGCATGTCCTAAGAAAGAACGAATTCCCTTGATATTAGTGGGCGGTGGTAACGATGAAATTAATTGTATTTTAACTCGATCAACCGCCATTCCTCTTTCAGACACTATATGTCCCAGAACTACTCCCTCTTTGACCATGAAATGACTCTTTTCCCAGCTTAATACCAATTTGGTTTCATTACACCGCTTGAGAACTTTTTCTAAATGAGAGAGACACCCTTCGAATGACTTATCAAATATAGAAAAGTCGTCCATGAAGATTTCAAGAGACCCTTCGACCATGTCTGAAAATATAGCCATCATGCATCGCTGGAATGTGGCCGGAGCGTTACATAATCCAAATGGCATTCTTCGGTAGGCGAATGTGCCATACAGACATGTAAAGGTCGTCATATCTTGGTCTTCTGGGTGTATCGGGATTTGATTATACCCCGAATAGCCATCTAAGAAGCAATAGAATTTTTATCCTGCTAATTTCTCTACTATTTGGTCGATGAATGGCAAAGGGAAATGATCCTTAGAGGTTACGACATTCAGTTTTCTATAGTCGATACATACTCTCCACGCTGTTACAGGGTGAGTTGCAATCTTTTCTCCTTCTGGAGTATCGACAACAGTGATTCCAGATTTCTTTGGAACCGTTTGGGTGGGACTAACCCATTGGCTATCTGATATAGGATAAAAAATTACAGCATCTAGCCATTTTAGCACTTCTTTCTTCACTACTTCTCTAAGGTTGGGATTTAGCCTTCGCTGAGCATCTCTGCTCGGCTTAGTTGTTGGATCAGTTATAATCCTATGCATACACACTGTTGGGCTAATCCCCTTAAGGTCTGCTATAGTCCAACCTACTGCTTCCTTATATCTCGATAAAACTTCTAATAAAGCCTTTTCCTGTGCAGCAGTAAGATCTGTTGCAATGATTACATGCAACGTACTCTCAGGGCCAAGAAAAGTATATTTGAGATGAGATGGAAATGGTTTCAACTCTAACTTATGTGGTTGCTCTAGAGATGGTTTTGCTGATGGTGGTAGATCAGTAGGAAGTTTCTCGATCTTATGTGTCCATGGTGGTTGAGTAGAGTCCACTGACTGAACACGTTCAATTTTGAACTCCTTACCTTCAGGCGTATTATCTAACTTATGCTCATTATAATATAGGAGCAGTTCCACTGGATCTTTACATGTTATTGTTGATAATTGTTGTTGTATTAAATCATCAACTAAGTCGATCATGTAGCACTCTGAATCCAATGGTGCATTGGGTACATTATTAAAGACATTAAGTCGGAGTTTGCGGTTTCCGAATGCTATGTCTAAAGTACCTGTCCTACAATTGATTAGAGCATTGATTGTAGCTAAGAAGGGACGTCCTAATATGATTGCTAGTTGGCTTTCTTTATAAGTATTGTCTGAGTCCAACACTAAGAAATCTATTGGATAATAGAAATCTTCGACCTTTATAATTACATCACATAACATACCCCGTGGTACTTTGGTGGACCTATCTGCTAATTGTAGGATGACATCTGTTGTTTGTAGGGTGCCTAGATCATGTTGGTCAAATAAATTACCTGGTAAGATATTAACCCTTGCCCCTAAGTTTAGAAGTGCCTTTTTGATCTGAATATCGTCAATAGTCACTGGGATCAAGGGTGATCCTGGTTCTTTTAGTTTAGGCGGCAGTGAGCTAGTGATAACTACACTGACTTGTTAAGTGAGGTTGATTTGTTTAGGAAGAGATATTTTGAATTTACGTTTCTGAGTACAAAGGTCTTTTAAAAATTTAGCATAAGAATGGACTTGTTGTATAACTTTAATTAAGGGAATATTAATTTTAACTTGATTAAAAATGTCCCATAACTCTTCATTTTTGGGTCCTTTCTTACCATAAGGAAATGATGTCGGGTTTTCTAAGGCTGTTGGGTAAGGAGCAGTTTCAGTGTTTGAACCGTCTTCCCCAACTTTAATCTCGACTGGTTTCTTGGCTTCTAAATCCTTAAAGGTTACTTTCTTAATCTTTGTTTCTACCTTTGACTCCGATTTAGGTGGTTCCTCTTCATAGACAATTTCTACCTCATCGTCTGTCTCACTTTCCTTAGGCATTTCTATCTTATTATCTACTTTCTTTCCACTCCTAAGGGTAGTGACTTTGTTTACTTCATTCACTTCATTGACTTCATATTTCTTCTCCTTGCCATGGTGGTGCGAAGGGTTAACCGTGGTGTTACTTGGAAGCTTCCCTTCTTCTCGTTTAGTTAGGGACTCTACAATTTGTCCCATTTGTCTTCCAAGCATCTCCATAGTTTTTGCTGGTACCATGGCTTGTTGTTTCATGAATTCCATAAATTCAGAAAACTCTTTCGAATTTCCCGACACTAGTCGTGACTCATGCTCTTCTTTAGGGTCTTGACATTTATAATATCGATCATCTTTTGTAGCTGAGGTTGATCCATATTGGAATTCTCGGTTTTGTTGACGAGGTTGCTCGTATCTTGGCTTCGTGGGAGCATCATTGTCTTGATTGTCCCTCCAACTAAAGTTCAGGTGTTTTCTCCATCCCGGATTGTAGGTTTCCGAGTATGGGTTTTCCCGTTCTCTTCGTTGCCGATAGCCAAAAGCTTCATTCACATACTCCTCGTGGGCGAAGGTATGTGGGCAATTCTCGGATTGATGAGAAGGGTCTCCACATGTGACACAGCAGACCTGTGCCACTGTGGCCTTTCCCATTCCCTTCATCAACAGGTCCATCTTTTTGCTTAGTTCGGAGATATCAGATTTAACTTCCTTTTTCCATGCATTGTCTATGTCCATGACTTGGACACCAACACTACTATCCGAGCCTGCTTGGACTTTTAAACCTTTGCTTAACTGGGTTAATAATTCTCAGGCTTCGTCATCTTCCTTGGCTAAAAAGGGTCCGCCTGAAGCGGCGGTGATCATATTCCTACTTTCTAGACTAACCCCATCGAAAAAGGTTTTGATTAGCATCCATTTAGGAATCTCATGGTGAGGGCATGTTCTTAGTAATTCATTTAACCTATTAAATGCTTCGTGAAATTGTTCTCCAATTTTTTGTTTAAATCCAGTAATTTCTTTACGTTTTTCTGTAGTCTTGCTAATTGGGTAGTATTCGGTCAAAAATGTTTTTTTTATTTCATCCCAATTAGTTATACTATCAGTAGGAAGTGACACAAACCAGTTTTTCACTCTTTCCTTCAAGGAGAAAGGAAACAGTCTAAGTTTGAGTGCGTCTACGGTCATTCCCCTAACGTGATTGGCCTTACATATAGTAGTGAATTCAACTAAGTGCTCGTACGGTTCTTCACTTGGTGCTCTGCGAAAAACCGGTAAGATGCTAAATAGTTGTGGCCTAATTTCAGGTTCATTCTCGTTGATTGGGTAGAGAATGGGTGATGGATCAGGGATATCACCCGGCCTATAATGGGATTCTACGGTTCTACGGTCTCCCGTTGGTCTTTGGTTTTGTTGGACTTCGATAAGAACGTTATCGACCTTCTCGTCTTCTGAACTGACTACTTCTTCTTCCACGTCTACCTCAGGAGCAATGTTTTTATTTTCGTTTGCTTGAGTTGTGGCTCGCCTATTAGATCTAGCAGTTTTTTCTATTTCTGGGTCAAATTTCAAGGGTGAAATTCTACCAGAATAACGTGTGTGCATAAACCTATGAGGACTAGATGAAGAACTAGAACTAGAAGCTTTCTTTTTGGTGAGAATCGATGCAACCGGTTAAAAGGTACGCCAAGTACCAAATTGGAACAATTTTGAAACTTTGACTATCAAATGTGCACAAAAAAAAGTTCACTACATAAATGTGTACAAAGTCGAAAGTTCAGAGCTATTTGATGTCATTTTCCCTTCTTAATAAAATTAAGGCAATAATTAAAGCTTAACTAAATGACTAGAATAATAATAATAAATAAACAATTTAAAAACTTAATAAGCAACTTAAAGCAAATAAACAAATAACTTGAAATAAACTAAATTAATCTAGAAAAACTAATTAACTAAACTAAAGCTAATTACTAAAATATGTGACTTTAAGTGCAACCGTTCCCCGGCAACGGCGCCAAAATTTGATACGAGTGTCGTTACCTCGCCAAAAATAACCACTAATTACCTTAGAAGCTAGGTTAAGTAGGGATCATATCCACAGAGAGCGAGAGGTTAATTTTCACGTATTCGAGCGACTAGCATTGTAACTTAATTATTTGGAAAAAGTGGTTGATTGAAAAGGATTATTATTGCTTTTATAAACTTGATTACTTGCATGAATTAAAGGACAAGACTTGAGTGATTGTTTGATTAAATACGTTAACGAATATAACCATTCCTGGATTCCACATCAAACCTTGTGTTTAATTTATGAAACAATATAAAGATTACATAGACATAAACTTTTCTTTATAATTGTTATAAAAACCGTTACGTGATCTTGGGCATAGCGCGTGTTACTTTGATTACTCGTCTTAATTAAATAAATAACTCGGCAAGAATAATAAAATACCAACGAACTATCTTGCAAAGCGCAACAAAATAAAAAACAATCAATTGTACACAATCAAAATATAAACCGTAAATCATGAAAACAAAGTAAATCGTTCATAAACTAAGACACTTAGCGTGATGTTTCCTCCGAGAATGATTAATGTGAGATTAGCCGGACATCGTTGATTCAAAGCTCAAGATCTGTGTTTCCATCCTAATGTCATTGTTTCACTCGTGCTATATTCGTCTTCGTATTCGCTCCACACGGGACCTTTCCAAGCCTTCTTTCTCTCCAAAAAAAACGATAACTTTTTCTTCCTCTGACTTTTGTATTTATAGAGGAGAGCTGAGAACCCTAAAAACAGCTGGAAAATCATTTAAATGGGTTGGGAGCAGCCGTAGGCGCAGGCCTGGGCCCCCCTGCGCCTGGTGTTAAAATCCATCTTTTGGAAATTTAATTCTTTCTGTTGAGTACGTGGTCGGGGAGCAGGGCTGCGCCCCCCTCTGCGCATGGCTCTCTAAAAAGTGTTCTTGTTTTCCTCCATTTTTGCCACTTAGACTAAATTTTATTTACCTGCACAAGCACTGAATTTAATCAATAGTAGCACATTCTACGACATTTTTCTTATTAAAAACAACTCTTTTACGTTTTAAAAACATATATAAATATAACCCGATCAGCGGTCTAGGGATTTGGGGTACGTGGATTTGTCCACACGGGTTGAGTACCTATCTGAGCTACTTTGTGGGATCTCATATACTTGTTCAGTAGAGAATGTTGAACGCTTTATTATCGAGATTACTTTTTATAGAGTTTTTATAATCGTATGCTAACACTTGCATTCTCACCAGCGTTAGCTGACCCAGTGTTTGAAATGTGTCTCAGGTGAACAGATCGCTAGTAGGCCTGCTGGACCAAAGTAGGTTACCGTTGCATCTTTCGAGGAGTTAGCTACCTGTTTTAGAGGTAGTTATATTTTGGGGGACCGTTTGTGTATACTTCGGATAATTTGTGACATATTCAGAGACTTCCGTGACTTACTTATGTAATTTAAAGTTTTAAATTACCGGGGTTTTCACGTGTACATATTAGGAATAGCTAGGGATTATTATATTATATTTATGTTTTATTTTCTTGGAATTTGGTACTAGTTCGATGGTGTTACAAGCTTGGTATCAAAGCCTAGGTTTAAGAGATTAAGTATCCAGTGGATGCTTAAGCTTAAACCACGGAGTCTAGATCCTTGGATTGTAATCCGAAGTAGATTATTAGGTGATAAACGAGTAGTGTATAGTGTTATGTAGAGTTAATATGTGTTGTTATCCTTATTGTGCAGGTTATTATGGACCGTTAGGGCAGCGGGCCTCACGGTGATGACTCTAGGGATGATGAATTTGTGTGCAAGTGTGAGTTGTATTCAGTGATAGGTCAGATTTTTTTATGAGGGCTTTCCAGCGCAGGGAGCGTGCCGGGGGCAGGGTGCGGTGCCTCCGCCGGAGCTGGGGCAGCGTTCCGGGGCTGGTGGTTCTTCTAGATAACCGATGCGGGAAACTTTTAAAGACTTCATGACAGGCCATCCTTCTGACTTTTCTGGGGGAGTTGGTGCCTCGAAGGCACTCGATTGGCTGAGAGAGATTGAGGCGACATTCCGTATTGCCATGTGGATCGTGTTGATAGAGTCGGTTATGCATTCTACCTTCTGAAGGGAGGAGCATCGCGATGGTGGAGTTCGGTGGTTAGCGCTCGAGGGATTGATGAGGTCTATCTGATGACTTGGGAGAAGTTCCATGTTGAGTTCGAGTTACCGTATTGCACGCAGGATACGAGACGGGAGTTGTAGAGGGAGTTTATTCATTTGCAGCAGGGGTCTATGACGGTGTAGGAGTATATTGATATGTTTAATGACCGAGCCCAGTTTGCGCCACATCAGGTGGCAACAGAGGACCGAAAGGTCAATATGTTTATTGAGGGGTTAAGACCAAATATTAGAGAGTTTGTGGGGATGTTGCGCGACCCCATATTTTCGTCTGCGATGGAGTATGCTCGACGTAGGGAGAGGGAGGTAGAGAGACAGAGAGGACAGCCAGCACCTCAGAGACAACGTATAGAGCTGACGGGGCAGGGGCAGGGACAGGGTGCAGGGTCATCCAAATTTTACCGAGAGAGCCGTCAGGACTCAGGGCGGATATTCAGAGCAGCGTGATCAGAGTTCAGGGTTCCGGCGACATCAGGGTCGGGATGAGAGGCAGTCTGGGGCTAGTCAGGGGCAGAGTCAGGGTGGTCAGAGGCAGCAGGGGCAGAGTCAGAGGCACACCCAGAGCCAGGGTAGTGTTGGGAGGGAATCCAGAGATTCAGGGAGCCGGTTTGAGAGCTCGACTTCTGTGAAGAGAGATTGTCAGCAGTGTCATCATCGTCATGCAGGGCCATGTGCCCCAGAGCACCTCAGATGTTTCCCGTGTGGCCAATTTGGTAACACTGTCGTTGCATGTACTTCACAGGAGTCACTTTGCTTCCGATGTGGGAAGCTGGGTCATATGTCTCGGGACTGTCCGAATACAGGGACAGGGTTTTCGGGATCGAGTTCGAGTGGGGACGGAGCTTCTGGGTCATCGTCAGCACCTCGGGGAGGTGGAGCACTGAGGGCTCACGGCAGAGTCTTTTAGGCTTCGGCTGAGGAGGCGAGTGAGTCTCCTGATGTTGTATCTGGTACATTTATCCTTAACGGACTGCATGCCTTTATTTCATTTGATTTGGGATCCGATCGATCGTATTTATCAGCATCTTTCGGTGCCTATTTTTCTATGTCTACATATGAGTTATCTGTGCATATTATTGTTGAGCGAGTATACAGTAGTACTGTGTTAGTAAGCCGTATTTATAGAGATTGTATTTTAGAGATAGATGTTCAACGATTTTCTATAGATTTGATGTCGATGGAGATCAGCAATTTCGATGCGATCGTTGGCATGGATTGGCTGACAGTGCGTCTTAGCGGATATCTTCTGTTCTAAGAAGATGATTCGTATTCCTATTTCCGAGTCAGAGTCAGCGATCGTGTGCGGGGAGAGACGTCGAGGAGATATGAGTATAGTGTCGATGGCGCAGGCACAGAGATATGTGGCGAAGAGATATGCCACGTATTAAGCTTATGTGGTAGACGCGAAAAAGGAGAAGAGGGAGGTCAGTGACGTGCCAGTGATTAGAGATGTCCCGGATGTGTTCCCGGATGAGTTACCGGGGCAGCCACCTGATTGACGGGTCAAGTTTTGGATCGACTTAGTTCCCGGGGCCGATCCTATTGCGTGCACGTATTATCGGTTAGCTCCTACCGAGATGCGCAAGATGATGATGCAGATGCGGGATCTGCTAGATCGTGGGTTTATCTGCCCCAGTTATTCTCCGTGGAGAGCCCCAGTGCTATTTGTGAAAAAGAAGGACAAGACGATGCGTATGTGTATCGACTATAGGGAGCTTAATAGGGTAACAGTGAAGAATTGTTATCCCTTGCCGAGGATTGATGATTTGTTTGATCAGCTTCAGGGGGCGAGCTATTTTTATAAGATCGATCTGCGTTCCGGGTATCATCAGCTGTGGGTTAGAAAGGAGGACATACCGAAGACCGCGTTCATGACCAGATGTTAGGGGTGTTCATGGATGGTTAACCGAATTGCATTTCGGATGGTTAACCGGAGATACCGGTTTGAGGAATTCGTGAACCTAAACCTAAACCGAAAATACCGGTTAACTGACTATCGGTTAACCGGTTTTTTCGGTTCGGTTAACCAATTAACCATTTTTTAATTAATAAATTAAATTTCAAATTAAAAAATTCCAACAAATAATTTCTAAAAATTTCAAATGCTAAAGATAATAATAGCGATTAATAAAACTAGAAATAATCTATATAATATTTTTAAAAAATTAAATATTATGTTTAAAAATTTAATAGAAACAAGAAAACTAGTTTATAATCTTTATAAATTAAATTGTTCTAGTATAGTTTTTTGTAGTTTTGGATTTAACAATTAATGTAAACTAATAAATAAGTTAAAATTTTAAATTATTGTTGGGATAAATGTCAATATTTATAAACCTAAAAGTTAAAATATATAAAACTAATTTTTTTTGGTTTTTCGGTTAACCGTTCGTCACCAAAATCATGAACCTAAACCGAAACCGAAGGTTTTTTTCGGTTCGGTTAACCAAACCGAAAATAATTAAAAATTCGGTTCGGTTAACCTTAAAAGCGGAACGATTTTTAGGTTTTTCGTATCGGTTTTTCAGTTTCGGAATTTTTTGAACACCCCTACCAGATATGGTCATTATGAGTTCTTAGTCATGCCGTTGGGGATGACTAACGCCCCAGCAGCGTTCATGGACCTGATGAATAGGGTCTCTAGGTCGATGCTCGACTGGTTCATGATAATGTTTATCGATGATATCCTGATCTACTCAAGGAGTAGCGAGGAGTACGACCAACATTTGAGAGAGGTGTTGAGTACATTGCAAAGAGAGAGGTTGTACGCCAAATTTTCTAAGTGTGAGTTGTGGCTGAGAGAGGTGCAGTTCTTAGGGCACGTGGTGACGAGCGAGGGAGTGAAGGTGGATCCCGCGAAGATTGAGGCGATTATGAGTTGGGCCCAGCCCACTTCTGTGTCAGAGGTTCGTAGTTTCTTGGGTTTGGCCGGGTATTATCGGCGGTTTATAGAGAATTTCTCGCGGATCGCAGTGCCTCTGACGATGTTGACGCGTCAGTCTGTGCCCTTCGTATAGACTAAGGAGCAGGAGAGTGCCTTCTTAGAGAATCGGTTGTGTAAGGCTCCAATTCTAGCATTTCCAGAGGGTGCATATGATTTTGCAGTATATTGTGACGCTTCATTTACAGTGTTAGGGTGTATACTGATGCAGAGAGGTAAGGTGATTGTGTATGCCTCGAGACAGCTTCGGAGTTATGAATTGAGCCGGCCAGTGCATGATTTAGAGTTGGATGCCATTGTCTTTGCCTTGAAGATATGGTGGCATTATCTATATGGGACTCGGTTCACCGTGTATACTGACCATAAGAGTCTGCAGTGTCTATTCAACCAAAAGGAGCTGAACTTGAGGCAGAGACGCAACATGGAGCTCCTGAAGGATTATGACTGCGATATTCAGTACCACCCAGGGAAAGCTAATGTGGTGGCCGACGCCTTGAGTAGGAGATCATACGAGCAGACGGTTACGTATAGAGCTTCCAGATTGGAGGTCACGTTGACCTTGATTGACAGTCTACGACTGGCTCAGGAGGAGGGGCTACGAGAGGGCAATGTGCAGAGAGATAGATTAGCGGGGCAGCTTCAGTTGCTGAGTCAAGATGATAGAGGGTTGATGATGCTTCGTGATCGACTATGGGTCCTCATAGTACGGAATTTGAGATAGATGATTCTAGACGATTTCCATAAGTCTAGACTATCTATTCATCCGGGCAGCACGAAGATGTACAGAGATCTGAGAGTTCATTATTGGTGGTCGGGGATGAAGAGAGATGTGGGGAAATATGTGGAGGCATGTATGATGTGTTTGAGAGTTAAGAGCGAGCATCAGAAGCCTCATGACAGGCTCCAGCCATTGGAGGTTCCAGAGTGGAAGTGTTATTATATCACTATGGATTTCATTGTGAGACTCCCACAGACCATTCGTGGGAATGATATGATCTAGGTTATCGTCGATCGGCTCACGAAGAGTGCTCACTTCTTGGCCGTTCGCGGGACTATTTCAATGGATCAGTTGGTGCGCCTCTACATCAGTGAGATAGTAGCGAGACATGGAATTCCGAGATCTATTACATCTGACACAGACAGCCGGTTCGTATCGCGATTCTGGCAATGCTTTTAGAGAGAGTTGGGAACCCGAGTCCAACTGAGTACAACTTACCATCCTCAGACAAGGGGTCAGACAGAGCGAACTAATCAGACGCTGGAGGATATGTTGCCAGCTTGTGTTATCTATTTTGGGGGTAGCTGGGATCTTCATTTTCCGCTTGTGGAGTTTGCTTATAGTAACAGCTACCATGCGTCTATCGGCATGCCTTCGTTCGAGGCTCTCTATAGGCGTAAGTGTTTGACTTTGGTGTGTTGGGGTGAGGTTGGGGAGCGTCCTATTAGCAGTCCAGAGATTCTTCAGGAGACTAGCAACAAGGTTACTATGATTCAGGAGCGGATTAGGACAACTCAGAACCGCCAAAAGAGCTACGCAGATCGCCGTATGTCAGAGTTAGAGTTCCAGGTTAAAGACTCCGTGATGCTGAAAGTCTCGCCCTGGAAAGGGATCATTCGGTTTAGGAGGCGACGTAAGCTGGGTCCGCGCTATATTGGGTCGTTCGAGGTTGTTAAGAGAATTGGAGATCAGGCTTATCGCCTGAATTTTCCTGCAGAGCTATCGGGAGTTCACAATGCATTTCATGCCAGTCATCTCCACAAGTGTTTATCTAGAGATGACCAGAAAGTACCTTTATCCGAGATTGAGGTAGATGATAGACTTCAGTATGCTGAGCAGCCGGAGGCAGTGACGGATCGAAAAGTGAAGAAGCTACGCAATAAAGAGGTGGCATTAGTACTGGTGCAGTGGAAACATCATAAGGGTACCCACGCCACATGGGAACTGGAGTCAGAGATGCGTAGCCGCTATCCTCACCTATTTGCTTCGAGCTAGATTCTGAGGACAGAATCTTTATAAGGAGGGAGGACTTGTAGCATCCCAATTTTGGGACAGGTACGTGGAATTATTTAATTGGTGATCTATAATTAATTTGGGACCCGGCGATATAAATTTGTATTTTGTGATATTGGGATCAGATATTGGGTATCGAGCCGAGTTAAACCCAAAACGTATATATTGAGAGCTCCTTGTGTATTACTTCATGATTTCTTTTTCAAAACCAGAAAGTGAGGTGTGTGTATGTGTTTCAAGGTCAGCAACAGCAACAACAACAAGAGGAAATCGATTTCCAAGCTGTGATTCAAGCAAATATTTCCTCACCATCCTCTTCCTTGAGTTTGGGTAATATTTGAGCTCAATATGTGGATTAATCGTTGTTAATTGTTATTAGTTAATTGAATTGTGTTTTAGTAAGTTCCTAAGCAAATTTGAAGTGTTTTGTTGGGTTATATCGAGTTGATTTTGAGATGGGGAATGATTTCCCTTGGTATGTAATGAAACAGAGCAGAATCGCCTCTGTTCGTCCGTGAGCGCGTCCGCGATCCCTTGATCGCGGACCGCGATGTTCTTGAGTGATCCCAGGTCGTGTGCTCTTAAGCGCGATGGGTGTTGAGTCATTGTGTTGTGATTCCAGGGTCTCGAATTGATAGGGTTGGGAACGAGCAGGGAACCGACACTTGAGTAGTGTGACCTCAGGGCAGGTGAGTTTGCCTATTTTTCTGAGATACTGGTACGACTATTTATTAATACTTGCATGATCTTTTACTGAGCATTTTTATAAGATTACTATGAGTTTTACTTCGAGCTTTTATTGAGATATTATGATGCATGTATTGTTGAGCTTTATGGTGAACTGTGTTTTATTATATGAGATTTGGGACGCGAGCTATTGAGTTACTAAACCGTACGACTGGGCAGGGGTCGGGTCGCTCCCGATTCCCGTTTGAGTCCTGACGACTGCTTTGTGCGGTCTAGGGATTTGGGGTACGTGGTTTCATCCACATGGGTTGAGTACTTATCTGAGCTACTTTGTGGGATCTCATATACTTGTTCAGTAGAGAATGTTGAACGCTTTGTTATCGAGATGACTTTTTATAAAGTTTTTATAATCGTACGCTAACACTTGCATTCTCACCAGCGTTAGCTGGCCCAGTGTTTGAAATGTGTCTCAGGGGATTGGAGCGCTAGTAGGCCTGCTGGACCAAAGTAGGTTACCGTTGCATCTTTCGAGGAGTTAGCTACGTGTTTTAGAGGTAGTTATATTTTGGGGGACCGTTTGTGTATACTTCGGATAGTTTGTGTTATATTCAGAGACTTCCGTGACTTACTCATGTAATTTAAAGTTTTAAATTATCGGGGTTTTCACGTGTACATATTGGGAATAGCATTATTATATTATATCTTTGTTGATGTGTTATTTTCGTGGCATTCAGGACTTGTTTGAGGGTGTTACAACAAACATAGAAAAAACTAGGAACGAAACTAAATAATTAAACATGTGTTTTAATTAATCATTACAATTTTATCTAATAACTAGTTTATTACCCATGTAATACATGGGTATGTTTAAAAGTTTGTTTTTAAAATAAATATAATCATATAATATAATCATAAATTTATATATTAAAAATGAAATATTATTACTAAACTTGAATAAATGAATCATTCAAACGACATTAATTATAATACTAAAAAAACATGATATGAAAATAAAAAAAATTAATATTTGAAAATTTTTTATTTGTTTTTATGTTATTATCAACCCATATGATATTAAGTTATTAGCAAAAAAACAATTATTTTACATGATATTTCTTATATGTTATTATTTTAAAAAACTACATAAAATATATAATTATTATTACTATAAATTTTTCTTTTTAAATTAATATGAGATGAAATATTTTACTTACAAAATGTTAATAATTAGTCATTGATCCACGAATTTTGTTAAAAGCCATAACTAATAAAGGATAGATCCATCCATGATTTTAAAAAATAAAAAAATGATTTATGGATATATTTTAAACCATAATTTAGATAAAAACTGATAAATCTTTATTTAATACCTATTGTTAGTTGTATTTTGACATATTTTTAATATTTAAGAATTAACCAAATAAGTATCATCAAATAATATAAAAGAAATCATTTTGAACTAATGGGTTAAATCGGAAAGTCATTAACATCATTTGGTTAAATTTCTTTTTAATGATTCTTTTATAATGGTTAAATTTAGATTGTCATTAAATGTAATTGTTTACAAATTAATTAGAAATAAATTGGAATAAATATATATATGGAAATGTTTTAGGCGGGAAAACGAAAATATGATAGTGCTAATTAGACGACACGTGGCACAAAATGTTTTCTTTTATTAATATATATAGATATAGATTTTTTTTAATAATTTTTAAAGTTTTGGATTTACCATTTTCTACTATAAATCAGATTCAACATTTAAATTATTTATAAAAATTATACATTGCCAAATTCTGGTATTTATTTACAAACATTGAATTACAATATTAGAAAATAATAATTATATATTATACTAGTTTATGATTGTGTTTTACATGGATTGAGTATTAAAAAAAAAAAATAACAATTGATATTTTTAAATATATAAAGAAGGATATGACAAGGTAAAAATATACAAAAAGTAAATGCAAAACAATAAATGTATGTAGAAGGTAATGATGTATTAAATTAAATAATGACGGTGTAAATGAGATAATGTGAAATAAAAAAGGGTTAATATTGAAAAAACTCAATCAACTTTTTTTCATTTTATCAATTAAGTCCTTAAACTTTTTTTTCTAATTATTTAAATCCTTAAAGTATGTTTGTATTATTCAAAAGTATATAACGTTGACTAGCTATCAGATTAGCCGGTAAATACAACTGATAAAATTAAAACTTCAAGGATTTAATCACCATAATATGAAAACATGGTAGGTTTTTTACAATATTAATCTAGTGAAAAAACTAAGGTTAATTATGTGTTTGGTCAGGTCAAATAGGGGTGTTATCGGGACCAAACCCGGACCGGACCGGACCGAACCCGGTTAGGACCGAACCCGAATGAAGCAAATATATGAAACCGAGGACCGGACCATTTGAATATTCTTGGTCCCGGTTCGGTCCCGGTCCCGGTTCCGGGTATTCGGGAAAAATCCGGTAGGACCAAACGAAAAATCACTTTTTTTTTTTGGAATAGCAACTATAAATCACATAACAAAGTAAAAGAAACATCCATGATATTTAGTGTACAAACATTCAAAAAACACAATAACAAACCAACCAAAAGTTTTGAATTTTGACAACCATTCAAAAAACCGAACCAAGTCAATAACGAAAAAAAAAACATCGATCGCCCTTTATTTTTTTCCTTTTCCATCGGGGTCGCGTATTGCTTCTTCAATCTCTACAAAAAAAAAAAAATAAAGTTAGTATATATTATATAATGTTTGATTTCTAGAAAAATATATGGTTTTACCCAATGCGATGTCATCGTATTT
Organism: Centrapalus pauciflorus; assembly: GCA_020465985.1. Lineage (NCBI taxonomy): Eukaryota > Viridiplantae > Streptophyta > Magnoliopsida > Asterales > Asteraceae > Centrapalus > Centrapalus pauciflorus. Next base: position 154,652 of record JAANYP010007204.1, read on the forward strand.
CAAAATGTCGTCAATATCATCTCTTCGATTCCATCGACCTCAATCCATGGCAACTCTTTGATTCCATCGACCTCACAGCGTCTCTTCCACTTCGTCTTCTGGTCTCTGGAGTTTGTGTTGCGGTGGAGAACTGGACTAGTGGAGATCCTAAATCCTATTTCTAAATTTTAATTGGCTTTGCATTTCGGTTCCGGGTAATTCCCGAACCCGGACCGGACCGAACCCGGTTAGGACCGAACCCGGACCGGACCGAACCCGAATGAAACAGTTATATGAAACCGAGGACCGGACCATTGCTTGGAAATCGGTCCTATTCGGGTTCGGGACCGGTTCGGCCCCGGTTCGGTTCGGGGATTTGGTCCGCATATAACACCCCTAAGGTCAAATATACAATTTTGAATAAGACAAAAATAGTTTAGAGACTTAAACCATTAAAAAAAAGTTTAGGGAGTTAAATTACAAAAATGAAGAAAGTTGATAAGGTTTTTTTTTCAGTATTAACCCTTTTTATAATAGGATAATTGCGCAAAAAAACTTCAATTTGTCAGTTTTTTGTGATTAAAACCCCAAACCATTTTTTGTTGCATAAAAAACCCTGAACTAACTAAAAATCAGTAAATCAAGGTTTTATCAATAGGCAACCGGCTGAAACCGGTTATTATTCCTACAGAGACCGGTAAATAACCTACGTGAAATAAAATTTAATTGTTGAAACCGGTTGCCAAATATTACACATAATTTAAAACCTCGTTAATAAATTTTAATTATAATTTTTAAAAACGGGATCACCTCATCTACAAGCGTTAAGATGATGTGTAATATTTGGAAACCGGTTTCAACAATTAAAATTTATTCTGCGTAGGTTATTTACCAGTCCACATAGGATTAATAACCGGTTTCAGCCGGTTACTCGTTAATAAAACCTTGATTTATTGATTTTTAATTAGTTCAGAGTTTTTTATGTAACGATAAATGGTTTGGGGTTTTAATCACAAAAAACTGACAAGTTTGAGGTTTTTTACGCAATTATCCCTTTTATAATTATGCAGAACGTAAAATGGTCATTTGTAAAAAAATGACCGGTCAAGGGACTAAAAATGTAACAAATAGTTTTCAACGTGAAAATGACTTGTTTCATAATTTGGATATAACCAGATGGATGAAAATTGTAATTTACCATTAATTCAATATATTGACTATAATACATAGACGACTTTTATTAAATATTTTTTTTCCATACAAGTAATTTGGAAGGTTCATTTTTCTTTATAACAAAACAATATTTAACTATCAAATGGAAGGTGACAGACAACTCAGTTTAAACAAAAAATTTATAAAAAAAAAAAAAAAAAAAAGCCAGAGATGAAATTCATATATAGACATATGTTGCATACGTTGACTATTGAATGTAATGGAGGGAATTGAAGCAGTAGAGAAGCACCAACAATCGGCATTGACCTTGGAACCACATACTCATGTGTAGGTGTTTGTAAGCACTAGGTGGCGTTTAGGGTGTGCGGAAGGCTCGCTCGCACAGAGCCTCAAACTTAATAGGGCTCACGGTCATAATACAGATTTAAGTTTGAGTCAACAATTTTTTTTTATTTTTATTTTTTTGCATTTGACACATACACGTTGTGCGTTAAAATGGAATTTATGTCAAATTTAAGTTGATTTGTATTATTCATACTATAATTAATTTCTCACTAATCATATTTTTTTGTCGCTTACGACCTCTAATTTAATTACCTGTAAAAATTGAGTCCAAAAATGAACAATTTACTAGTAATCGCATGCACAGGGCCTCCGAAATCAATGGGACGGCCCTGGTAAGCATAATCGAATCCAAATCATTCCGAACGATCAAGGCAATAGACCGACACCGTCTACTGTTGCTTTCGTCGATGGAGAACGTCTCATCGGTGATGGTGCCAAGAATCATGTAGCCATGAACCCTGCTAACACCATATTTGGTTTGTCTTCTTATTTCTTTTCTCCTATTTTTTCATTTGAAATTTGTTTTTCTTATGAATCATAAGATTGTTGTGGAAGTTTGAAGTTGAAGTTAGGGTGTTACTAAGCAACGAAGGGACATCACACTAACGTTGTGGTGGAAAGAAAACAAAGGACAGGAAGGTAAAGGAAAGAAAATAGATATTTCTTTCCCTTGGTTTCTCCTCACTTTTAGGAGGAAAGTTTTAGAGCAAAAAAACACTATAATTTCGTTAATTTTCTTTTCCTTTCCATCCTGAAAAATCAAAAAGAACACAAACTAATTTCACTTTTCTTGATTTCCTTTTGTTTCCATTCTTTTCCACCGTTAAAAAAGTTTTACACTACAAGAAAATGGGTCAATAGCGGCGACACCCTGTCTCTCTCTCTCTCTCTCTGCCGCCGTTGAAGTCTCTCTGCCGCCGTTGCTCTGTCTCTCGCCGCTGTGGCTCTCTCTCTCTACAAGGTATGTATTTTGTATGTATTAAGGTTAGTGTGTGTATTTGTATGTATTTTGAGTATTAGTGTGTGTATTTGTATGTATTTTGTGTATTAGTGTTAGTGTGTGTATTTTTATGTATTTGAGTAATAGTGTGTGTATTTGTTTGTATTTTGTGTATTTAGTATATTAATGTATGTATTTGTGTGTTGGTGAGTGTATGTGTTTTTGGATAAAAGTTTTAGATTTATCAAAATTAGGTTTTTATTTGTATGGATTTGTAAAAGTTATTTGTAGGTTTGTTTAAATAATTTTTGGATAAAAGTTTTAGATTTATCAAAAATAGGTTTTTTTTTAGTATTTGTTAAAATATTTTTAGAATTATTGTGTTTTTTAAGAATTTATAAAAGTTTTATATGTATTTAGTATATTATTGTGTGTGTATTTATATGTATTTTGTGTATTAGTGTGTGTATTTATATGTATTTTGTATATTAGTGTGTGTGTGTGTGTGTGTGTGTGTGTGTATTTATGTGTATTTTGTATATGTTTATGGTAAAATAATGTAAATTTACTAAAACTATAAGTAAAAATTTATATATGTATTTTTTTTAGGTAAAAAGAAAGCAATGTACTTGTATTGTGTATATTTGGTGTCTATTATGTATAATTTTAGTGTGTATTAGTTTATTAATGTGTGTGTGATTGTTTTATAAATTTGTTAATTTAGTATATTTTTGGTTTTTTGATAAAATTATATTATCGTTTTTTATTTTAAGGTGCAATTATATGTTTGTAGATTTATTGTGTAATTATTTGTATAAAAGTTTGTAGATTTGTTGTGTAATAATAAATTTATTAATTTAGCTGTGTTTGTTGATTTAAACAATTTTAAGATAAAAGTTGTAGATTTATTAAAATTAGGTTAAATTATTTGTATTTTGTAAACATATTTGTAGATTTATTGTGTAATTAAATATTTATAAATTTGTTCGTCTAATTGCAGACTTGTAATCGACTTTAGCCACTACTTTGATAGCTTACACTCAATAGGTGATATTGAATTTAGTCCTCCAACGGGTACCGTGAATGAAGTGCCCGAGGGAGAGACTGATTACAATGAAAGCGATTCTGATTATGATAGTGAAATGTCTGATGACGAGGCTGATTACAATGAGAATGATCCCGATGAGAATGATTTTGATTGAGACACTTTATATGTAATAACATTTGACTTATTGTAATATAAATACATTTAACTTGTTGTTACTACGATGTAATCAAACTGCACTGCATATTTTGTTTAGTATTTGTCTACTCTATATATTTTAATTTTTCAGGAGATGACGTTTATATGGTTTATGGTTTTATACTTGATGGCCGATGTCATGGGACGAGGCCATGACGGTGATGGCCGTGAGGATCCACCACCTCCCCGTGGTCGGGGTCAGGGTGTGCACGAGATGGATGATAATATTTATCTATTATATTCATTTATTTATTATGATTCATCATGACAAATGTTTTTTAATTATAAATGCAGTCGTGCCAGCCCGTAGAAGAGGTTGGGCGAAAAACTTGAATCTTATGCCTACTTGGGAAAGTAATGGCAGACGACCGTTGCCCCTACAGTTTGACGACACGACGGGTACAACAGTTGGCAGCATACATGACCTTTTTATACGTGAGGCTGGCTCGTATATGTGGCGCGATATCGCTTTAGATAGAGAGTCATGGAAAAAGGTTTCTCCCGCCGAGAAACATGCAATGTATGAGTATCTTTGGGTAAATTATTAATATAAGTATAAATATTATGTTTATCTTGTATTGCTTTTTTACTTGTCTAACTTTTCTTCTATTATTTTCTAGCCATATTTTGATCTACAAAGGGTTATGGAAGACTCTACTCAAAGAAGATTAAGAGCTCGTCTTGAATATATGATGTATACACATTATAGAGGTCGAAAAACTGAAGCAAATAAGAATTTTAAGAAAGTGGGAGGATATGAGGATATCGAAAGCGCTAGGACCAACCTTAACGGGCCGTCGTTGTGGCCCGCAGAAATAATCCTTATATCCACAATTTAGCTCAAAGAAGTAAGGGTCGAATCCGCATGGAGTGCGTATGTAATTAGGGTTAGGGCTAGCTTTGTGAGTTTTATTGAAAGCACTTTAAATTGTGAATCGATTGATTTGAATGATTTGTTTAGATCAATGACTTACAACTACACTGTGACTAAAATTAATTGAAAATAACTAACGTAGTAAATTAACAATCAAGTGAAGGATAACCATTCACGGAATCACCACGGCATAAGTATTACCCACTCGAATTTCATGCAACAATCACATAGACATAATTAATTGCGCGGTTAAACTACTGATACACATTTTAACCAATAACTCCCGGCATAGCGCATGCAATATTCCTTACTTGTCTTAATCCCTAAGCTAATGGACTCGGCACAAATAATAATACCACTATGAATTATCTTACTTTTACCAATCAAAATATACAATCATAATCATAACCGAATGCTTATCATTTGAATACACATAGAATATTTCAATCAATACAAATACATCAAAACATATACAAATTCAATTAAAGTAAACTTAGCAGGTGCCTGCGTAAAGGGCTAAAGTGATTAGCCGCTCATCGTATGCTCTTCAATGGTGTTGATCGGAGACATCTTATGAGGTTGCGAATCACCGTGTTCATACTTGTATTGTAAATCCACTCCAGCAGGGCTTCGCCAAGTCTTTTGACACGTTCGGGACCTACTCAAATGAGCACCATCGACCTCTATTTATAGAGGAGGTGGATTTAGGGTTTCTGGGGTCAAAAACGCGTTTTTGCGCCGACCCAGCGTAGGGCAGGCGCAGGCCTGCGCCCGGGGTACGACCAACCTACGTGTGGGGTACGCTGGACTGTTTCTAGGGTTTTTACGCTACACGAGCGTAGCCCGGGCATAGCCCTGCGCACCACCTGCGCCTGAGGTACGACCATCCTGCGCTGGTACTGATTTTGAACTCGAAATTTACTATTTTGGGGCGTAGGGTGAGCGTAGACCTGGGCATAGCCCTACTCTCTGACCAGCTTGATTCGCGCTAAATTTTCTCGTGGTGCCTTAAAATGACTTCCGGACCCTGAAACACAAATATGAGGTAAAAGTTTGATAATTACGAAGTATATGTGCATATATGAGTCTTTAAAATTAAAACTACTGAAAACACACAATAATACAGTCTTATCAAACCTCCACAACTTAACTCTTGATCGTCTCCGAGCAAGCCTTAGAATCATAGCTAACTATGTACCGACTGTATTAGCAGTGTGTTCAGTAAGTCTAGGTTAAGTCAGCCTTCGTAATATTACATTAAAATTTTGAATGTAAGCTAAAGAACATTTTCAGTTAAAACACATTTTCGGACTTGACTTAACTTGCATAAAAATGTTAATTATTATCACGACTCTTAACATAATTCTAGAATTCCTTACTAACACTAACTAATTCTAGGTGCATTTTTCTATTTATCATCATTTTCCACGACCTGATCGGCAAACAAGAGCCATTGGGGAAATTTAAAAGACTTCATTGACACTAAGCACTCACATTCAACAGGACTCGACAAATGAAAATAAAACACACACAATTACTGAAATAAATTAACAAAATTTAAAATTCTAAACGAAACATGCAAATCTAAATATGATAAATGTGAAGAGCAAGGAACGATGGTACCTCCCTGATATTGAACCTCCTTTCCAATATGCCCAGATCTGATATTCATGATATGTTGTAGCTCTCTACCCAAGTGGTCAAATTTCAGTCTAATAATAAATAAATAATTTTTTTTGTGAAGGCTCGTTATATCATATTAAACATTTCATAGAACCTACCCTCCCACACTTAGACCATTGTGACGTCCTCGTCACATAAACACATTTATAATGAGCAGACAATGAACACAATCACATTCTTAATAAGATTCTTTGCTTATTTAGGAAAGATGAAACTAAAGTAAAAAAATTAACATTCATTAAACTTGCACACTTGCATAAATATAAATAAACTTAAGTCTAGAAACAACTAAAATTGTGTTGGAAATCCTCCCCAACTTAGTTGGTGACACCAACATCTAACTAAAACAAAGACATAATTAAAATAATCCACCTTTTCGTAGGGAATCACGATTGCACTTAGCATGTGCAACAAGCCGTTAAACCCCTCGGTAACCTGAGTGGACGACTGTTGTCTCGTGAGGGTTTCCAGAAACACACCCACAAAGTTCTCTGGGTTGCCTCCCAGGAAGCGCTAAGTTTTACGTCTTCAGCCAGACGTACTGCTCCTATACTAGTCTAAGTATGTTTGGGATCTTTTAACCTGATTAGTTCAGCGACTAGCATATTATTTGTTGTCCATTTAACCTGTGTCTAATGGAAACCATGGTATTTTGAAAACCGACAATAATTGTTCATCACGGAAGGTGTCCCTAATGTGATAAGTTAAGTTTAATGGAAGAATTACGAGTCTGGACATGTGGTCGACAACAACATTCTCTGTCCAACGTACTGCCTCTTTATATTTTACTAACACTTGCAGTAGAGCATTTTCTTGTGACTCAGTTAGATCATATGAAATAATGACTGAAAGAGTGTCATTCTGACCTAAGAAGGCATATTCTAGATGAACAGGCAAAGCTTTCAACTCTAGAACAGGTGGTTTTGCAAATTGAGGCAGGTCCATTAGTAATTTTTCAGTCTTATGAGTCCACTGTGGTTTTTTAGGTTCCGGTGTGGGTTCCAGAACTGCCTCAAATTCATTGCATTTATCAGAGTTTATTATAGTAGTATCGTGTTCAACAATGAATTATTCAGTGTAGGCCTTGGCATTGATTAGTGAACCGTGCTGCTTAAGCTCGTCCACCACATCAATCATGTAACACTCTGAATCTATTAAAGCAGCGGTGGAAGAATTGAACATATTTAATCGCAGCTTACGATTCCCAAAGGCAATATCTACAGCCCCCGTTCTACAATTGATTTGAGCGTTTATAGTGGCTAAAAATGGTCTGGCTAAGATAATGGCTGATTGGTTTTCTCCGAAAGAACTCTCAGTATCTAAGACTAGGAAGTCAACCGGATAGTAAAAATCTTATACTTTTACTATAACATCAGATAAGATACCCCTTGGATATTTCGTTGAATGATCTGCCAGTTGTATAATTATATTTGTGGTCTGTAACGGGCCCAGATCATGTTTATCAAACAAATTTCCAGGTAAGATGTTTACACTGGCTCCAAGGTCGAGTAATGCCTTCTTAATTTGCACATTTCCAATTGTCACTGGAATTTAAGGTGATCCAGGATCTTTCAGCTTTGGTGGCAAGGAATTAGAAATCACTGCACTCACTTGCTCAGTTAAGTTGATCTGCTTGGGAAGCGAGACCTTGAACTTTCTTTTCTGCGTGCAGAGATCTTTTAAGAATTTGGCATAAGAGGGTATTTGTTGAATAGCCTTGACCAATGGGATATTGATCTTGACTTGATTAAATAAGTCCCACAAATCCTCTGGTTGTGGACCTCTCTTACCATACGAAGTTGAATTTGGATTTTCTAGAGCAGTGGGGTAAGGAGGAGGAGCCGTGGTGTCCTTATCCTTAACCACCTCCCCAACTCTGGGAGTTGGGATATCTTCCTTGATCAGTTCCTTGAAAGTAACTTTCTTATAACTCTCTTTCTTCTTAGGATCCTCTTCTTCATCGTGCACGACCTTAGTGTCGGTGTCTTCTTCTACCTCTAGTTCATTTGGCATTTCGATCTTATTATCCACTTTTCTACCACTCCTCAAGGTAGTCACCTTAGATACTTCATTAACCTCATGCTTCTTCTCTTTGTCGTGTGCGTGCGAAGGGTTTAGAACACTATTACTTGGAAGCTTTCCCTCCTCTCGTCTTGTGAGCGATTCGACTATCTGACCCATTTGACGACTCAACATCTCGTTAAAAGCCGATTGTTGCTTCATGAATTTTGTGAACTCTGAATATTGTGACGAAATCGTATTCGTCTCCACGTGAAAGTGAGGTTGATCGCGTTGGTTTGGATTGTAATATCACTCATCCTTAGCAGCAGAAGTTGAACCATATTGATATTCTCTTCAGGGTGGTTCATACATTGGTTTAGATTGATGATCGGTAGGCTGATCATTTTTCCATTGAGAATTAGAATAATTTCTCCATTTCGGATTATAGGTTTCTGAGAATGGGTTATCCCTTTTCCAATGCGCTCTGAAACCATATACTTCTTTAGCATATTCCTTAGTGGATTGCACTTGAGGACATGATTCAAAATGAGGAGATGGATCCCCGCATATTACACAGTTAACTAATGCAGCCGGGTTTTGGCTAAGACCCTTTATCAGTTGATCAATCTTCTTTCCGAGTTCTGAGACTTCGCTTTTTACTTCAAGTTTCCAGGCATTGTTTATGCACATCACCTGAACTCCGATATTATTCTCGGAAGCTGCTTGAACTTTGAGACCTTTACTAAGTTGATTCAGTAATTCTCAAGCCTCATCATCTTCTTTAGCTAAGAATGTACCACTAGTAGCGGCGTTGATCATGTTCCGGCTTTCTTGACTCACACCGTCAAAGAAAGTTTTGACGAGCATCCATTTTAAAACTTCATGGTGTGGACAAGCTTTTAACAATTCGTTTATCCGATCAAATGCCTCGTAGAATTGTTTACCAGGTTTTTGTTTAAAACCGGTGATCTCTTTTCGTTTCTCAGCGGTTTTACTTATGGGGTAATACTCAACGAGAAATTGACGCTTCATTTGATCCCAAGTTGTGATGTTATTGGTGGGTAGCGACACAAACCAATTTTTGGCTTAATCTTTTAATGAAAAAGGGAATAAACGAAGTTTTAATCAATCAGTGGTTATACCTCGAACGTGATTAGCTTTACAAATACCTGTGAATTCAGCTAAATGCTCGTAGAGTTCCGCACTAGGCATACCTCTAAAGATGGGAAGAAGTTGAAATAATTGAGGACGAACTTCGGGTTTGTTCTCATTTTCCGGATATTGAATAGGTGAGTGATCGGGCACATCACCAGGGCGATAATGTGACTCAACTGTATGTCTCATTTGTTGACCCATCCTAGCGGCTATACGCTCAGGTTCTTCTTGTTCACGATTTCGTGACGAAATCGGAGGACCTTCTAAATTTGGAATTTCTAAAGCGGGAATTTCTTCCTCTTGTTCGTTTGAAGTCTCCGTGATTAGTGTTTGTTGTTTTTGTAACCTGACAGTCTTTCGGTTAGATTTAGCTACTTTTTTTATTTCGGGTTCGATTCGTAGCGGCAATCCTTTGGCCGTTCGACGTGTGTGCATAAACTGTTAAAAACTTTTAAATAAATTACCTAATTAAACTAATTATATTTTTGGTGGTAAAGTAGAGCACTACAATTACCTTTTTGAATTTTTAAATTTTTTTGTGATTTTTAATAATAGGAGATTTAAGATTAAAAATAACCGAAATAAGGTACTTAAACTTAAAATTTAAAACTAATGCCAAAACTAACTTCTAGCCCTAACTAACGTTACCACTCCCCGGCAACGGCGCCAAAATCTGACGGGCCGTCGTTGTGGCCCGCAGAAATAATCCTTATATCTATAGTTTAGCTCAGAGAAGTAAGAGTCGAATCCGCAGGGAGTGCGTATGAATTAGGGTTAGGGCTAGCTTTGTGAGTTTTATTGAAAGCACTTTAAATTGTGAATCGATTGACTTGAATGATTTATTTAGATTGATAACTTACAACTAATTTGTGACTAAAATTAATGTCAAATAACTAACGCAGTAAATTAACAATCAAGTGAAGGATAACCATCACAGAATCACCACTAAAAAGTATTACCCACTCGAATTTCATGCAACAATCACATAGACATATTAATTGCGCAAATAAACTACTCATACATGTTTTAACCAATAACTCTCGGCATAGCGCATGCAATATTCATTACTTGTCTTAATCCCTAAGCTAATGGACTCGGCACAAATAATAATACCACTATGAACTATCTTGCTTTTACCAATCAAAACATACAATCATAATCATAACCGAATGCTTATCATTTGAATACACATAGAATATTTCAATCAATACGAATACATTAAAACAAATAGAAATTCAAGTAAAGTAAACTTAGCCGTAGATCCTGCGCAAACGGCTAAAGTGATTAGCCGCTCATCGTATACTCTTCAATGGTGTTGATCGGAGACATCTTATGAGGTTGCGAATCACCGCCTTCGTACTTGTATTGTGAATCCATTCCGGCAGGGCTTCACCAAGTCTATTGACACGTTCGGGACCTACTCAAATGATCACCATCGACCTCTATTTATAGAGAAGGTGGATTTAGGGTTTCTGGGGTCAAAAACGCATTTTTGCGCCGACCCAACATAGGCGGGCGCAGGCCCGCTCGGGGTACGGCCAACCTACGCTTGGGGTACGCTGGACTGTTTCTAGGGTTTTTACGCTGCACGAGCGTAGCCCGGGCGTAGACTTGCACCCCCCTTGCGCTCGGGGTACGGCCAGCCTGCACTGGTACTGATTTTGAACTTGAAATTTACTGTTTTGGGGCGTAGGGTGGGCGTAGCCCTATTCCCCGACCTGCTCGGTTCGCGCTGAATTTTCTCGTGGTGCCTTGAAATGACTTCCGGACCCTGAAACACAAATATGAGGTAAAAGTATGATAGTTGCGAAGTATATGTGCATATATGAGCCTTTAAAACTACTGAAAACACACAATAATACAATCTTATCAAACCCTCCTGATGGTATGACCATAGAAAATTGACATAGATGTGTTGATTTTTTTAACAGGGAAAAGTTTTTGAAGCGTTCGAGTCAAAACAAAATAAATCGTGCAAAACAAGTGGGTAAGAACCATGGAGGGACGATGTCGTATAGTAGTGTTTGTCATAAAAAAAAAAGTAAGTTACGTATAAAGGCATGCATGTATATAGACACACAAACACACACACATATATTTATTTAATAAAATATTTAATGTTAAAAAAGTGTTAGTCGTATCCAAGCTTTCCATGATGCACATATCAATAGAGCCCTCTTTTTTATAGTGTTTAAGAACACAGCGTAAGACGAAGGAGGGAGAGAGAGATATTTTAATTTTTGAGAAAGCCTATTTTTAACTAAAATGAAAAAACTATTTGGATTTTAAATTTTTATTATTTAATTTTATGAAAAAAAAAGTTCGTTACCTATTTTTATAATTATGTAAAACGTAAAATGGTCATTTACAAAAAATTGACCGGTCAAATGACTAAAAACATTACAAATAATTTTCAACTTGATTTGTTTCATAATTTGTATATAGATGTACGAAAATAGTAATTAACCATTAAATCTATTGACTGTATATAATACATATATAGACGACTTTTATTAAGCATTTATTTTTCTTACAAATAATTAATTTGGAAGGTTCATTTTTCTTTATTACAAAACAATATTTAACTATCAAATGGAAGGTGACAGACAACTCAGTTTAAACAAAAAATTTTAAAAAAAAAAAAAGGAGTTCATATATATAGACATGTTATATACGTTGACTATTGAATGTAATGGAGGAAAGCAGAAAAGAAGCACCAGCAATCGGCATTGACCTTGGAACCACATACTCATGTGTTGGTGTTTGTAAGCATGGTCGAATCGAAATCATCCCGAACGATCAAGGCAATAGAACCACACCGTCTTCTGTTGCTTTCGTCGATGGAGAACGTCTCATCGGTGATGGTGCCAAGAATCAAGTAGCCATGAACCCTGCTAACACCATATTTGGTTTGTCTTTTTATTTCTTTTCTCCTATTTCATTTGAAATTTGTTTTTCTTATATGAATCATAAGAAGTATAATTTAATATTTATTAGAAGGAAATGAATTGTAAGAGTAAAAAAAAACATGTGGAAGATTAGGAACGTGAATCATGAAAAAATACGGACCAAACTGATTGTGATTGAATGGTGATTGACTTGAATATATGTAAGACAGTAAGACACGAAAAGGACTCCCATGTTTAAATCCGACCGACTTTAACTTTCAGGAGATCATTCGTCCCTATCTTCGGATTGATTTGTCAGGTTTCATGCGTCTGCGGGGTATTCAAGCCCAGGTTTGCCACAAAGTTTTAAAAAAAAAACCCTTTTTTTGGCAAGTCTTTGGTAGGTGTTGTGAATCAATCTTTTGAAGCAGTCTACTGTAATTGCTTAGGGTTTTTATGATCTAGGATTGATCTAATTAAGTAACCCTATTGCTTTAAAACAGATCGAAATATACGAACCAATATTAAGAAGTTCTGAATCAATAAGCAACGGTTTTATAGATTAAGGGGTTATTTGTTTAGTTCTTAATGGAATTATTAAGAAGTCATTCAAAGGTAAAATGATCTCTTAATGATTCCATTAAGAGGTAAACAAACAAGGTCAATTAATTTTAGTTCTGCTAATTAAATGCTGCTAACACCATATTTTAACTTTGAGTTTTGGAAACTTGAATTTTACTTGTCGATTATCAGATGCAAAGAGGTTGATAGGACGGAGATTCAGCGATTCGAAAGTGCAGGCTGACATGAAGTTGTGGCCTTTTAGGGTCATTGAAGGGCCTGCTGACACACCGAAGATTGTTGTCTCCTACAAAGGTCAAGATAAGGAATTTTCGGCTGAAGAAATTTCATCGATGATTCTTGGCAAAATGAAAGAAACGGCCGAAGCATACCTTGGAAAAGTTGTTAAAAGTGCTGTTATAACGGTCCCTGCTTATTTTAATGATTCACAACGTCAAGCGACAAAGGATGCAGGCACTATTGCCCGATTAAACGTCATTCGCATGATCAACGAGCCTACTGCAGCTGCAATGGCTTATGGTCTAGACAATAAGTCTGATATTAAAGGAAAGATAAATGTGGTTGTCTTTGATCTGGGTGGTGGTACTTTTGATGTTTCTTTAATGAGCATTGAGGAAGGGGGTGTATTCGAGGTTAAAGCCGTTGGCGGTAACACTCATTTGGGCGGTGAGGATTTCGATAATCGCATGGTGAGTCATTGTGTCGAAGAATTCAAGAAGAGATGGAATAAGGACTTGAAGGGAAACCAAAGGGCGTTGGGGAGGTTAAGAGTTGCTTGCGAGAAAGTGAAAAGAATTCTCTCAAGTACTACTCAAACATCAATCGAAATAGATTGCTTGCACGAGGGGATTGATTTTTCAATGAAATTTACACGAGCAAAATTCGAAGAAATGAACATGGGTTCATTCAATAAGTGCATCAAGACAGTCGAGAAATGTTTGAATGATGCAAAGATGGAGAAATCAAGTATAGATGAGATTATTCTCGTTGGTGGCTCGACTAGGATACCTAAAGTCCAGTTTATGTTGCGTGAATTTTTTAACGGAAAGGAACTATGCAAAAGCGTGAATCCTGATGAGGCTGTTGCATACGGTGCAGCAGTCCTGGCTGCAAAGTTAACTGGCGCGAGTCGTATGAATGCCATTCAAGATTTCGTGCTACAAGACGTCACTCCTTTATCGCTCGGTGTAGAAGTAATAGGAGAAGTAATGAGTGTTGTGATCCCACGCAACACTCCGATACCAACTAAGAAAGCAAAAATCTTTTATACGGCTTATGACAACCAACTTTCGGCAGATATTAAGGTGTATCAAGGTGAAAGAACCAAATCTATAAATAACCATTTGTTGGGAAAGTTCTCAATTTCTGGAATACCGCCCGCTCCCAAAGGAAAAATAGAATTCAAGGACTGTTTTAAAATAGACGCGAACGGTATCCTTACAGTCACATCAGAGATATTATCAACGGGTAAGAAAAAGAAACTCACGATTACGAATGAAAATGGAAGGCTCTCGAAGAAAGAGATTGAGAAGATGATAAAAGATGCTGAAAAGTACAGACTTGAGGATCAAGAATACAAGAAGAAAGTTAATGCATACAATGCATTAGAGGATTGCTTATATATAGTGAAGAATCAGATCGAAGAATACAAGATCATGAAGACACTGCAAGCCGAGAGCCAGAAGAAAATGGAGAATGCCATTACCGAAACAACCAAATGGTTAGAGGAAAACCAAGGTGCCCCCGTTGAAGAGCTTCAGCGCATGAAGATATTTCTAGAGTTTGTATGCATGCCACTGTTTTAGCTAGTTGGTCGATGGTTAAACTACTCGATTTTCTAAGTCTGTGTATACAGTTTGGTTCCTCGATTACTCGATCTTATGCTTTTATAAAGATATTGGAAATGTAAACAGAAAGATTTGAGAGGTATCACAAGAAATGTTGATGTTAACTACCTTATGCTCATAATTAGTACTTTTATATTGTTGATGATCTTTTTGTTTACCCTGTTCTTTAAATCGTCGCATATAAGGATCTATAAGTAACACTCGATGATCGACATGGATGGTAAATCGGCAAATAGGAAACCTTCTTGCAGGTGGTTGAGTGATTATTGACTTGATCCAAATGAGTAGTTCCAAGTTTAAATCCCACTGACTTAAACTTTCAGGAGGTCATCCGCCCCTATATTATCGAATGAATGGTTTGTTCAGTGTCATGGGTAGAGTATTTATGGAACCTTGGTTTGCTTGTTAGGTCTGTCGAGATTCGTGGTTATCAAAAGAAAAATAAAGGAACGAAGTAGTAGGAGTTGTAGTTTAATGTGCTTTTCGAAAGATTAATTCTGTAAATGTATTTGATAAAAGTAGTTACACTTATAACCTTAAATGACCAAAAATGACATTAATATTTAGGAATCATAGTTTATAATTATTAGGATATTAAAAAGTAACTTTTGAACTAAAAGTTGTTCTTTTTAAAAGCTAATTTTTTATGGAAGAGCTGATATTTATCAATATGCTTAAGCTCTATACAATCCAAATAAAAAATTTTTGTTTGAGCTTCGAAAAGAAAAGCTGAATCTGTTAAAAGCTTCGAAAAACTCATTTTAATATGGCATGTCACAAACTTGGCTTCAAAGTTGGATTCTGTTTTAACATAACAAAAACCTGATAAATACTTATACAGATCTACGAAATAACAAGAGTAACTTATGAAAGTGAAAGAGATGTTTCCGAACTCGATAAATATGAACACTATACATAATTGCTGCTATCGTTACTAACCCGATTGACACCAGTGTCAACTTCCAGAAATCCTAGAAACACAAAAAAAATAGCAATATTATGAGTTACCAGGGGCAGATGCACAATTATCATAGGACAGATCACAGATGTTACATGATACCAATAAATTTTCTATACGGCATGTAATATATTAGATAGTTTCTGTAAAGTTTGCATAATATACGTAATCGACATCTGTTAGTTTTATATTTTAACAAAGTGATACCAATGGAAAAAACTTTTATATCTGTCCCTGAGTAGTAAATCGTATAAACGAATAAAGGTTACCTGAGGATTCGAGATGATCAATCCCATGATGTATGTCATCAAATCCCAAAACGATTGAATCGAGTTTTGAACGCCTCCAACGACAGCTCGATCAGATTCAGGAACTTGATCCTGTTTTGAATTTTGAATCAGAGAAAACATTATAAAACACGAATTGAATCCAAAATCTTTTATTACGTACATATTTCGGGTTTTCATATCACCTGCATTTGTTGAATGACAGATAGATCAAACACCCATAACCCGAGACGTGACACTGCTACTCCTGCCATCAATAAGTACGCTGACGAGGTGTTGTTTTTAACCCATATCGAGCCAACACAAACCAAGAGGCAAGTCCACTGCGTATGAACAACGTAAAAAGTTAGTTTTTAGACATTTAAACACCTTTGACAAAAAAAAATGTCTCAGATTACCTGTGACCAGATTGCCCAAAGTCCTGTTCGAAGTGTTGATATTCGACTCTCCATAAAAGGGTACAGAAACGTAGCCGAGATACCTATGATCGCGCTTATTCCCCTGCCCATTCCAATAATGTATGCTGGTATTCGGTCCCATTCCAATGTAGCGGTCATCAAAGTCCCGAAACTGTCAAAAACAAATAATAAATAGAACTAATCACTCAAGAAAGCAGTTGAATCTCCATCCAGTATTTGCTTTCTGTGTGAACAACCATTATTTTTACAATTTGTCAAGAACTGCTCATTGATCTAGTTAACTATGAGGGAAAATAGCGCCTAATAGCTATATACTTTTGAGTTTGTACACATTTATGTTATGTACTTTAATTTCTACACATTTTAGTACTTGAACTAACAAAAGTTTTCAGTTAAACGGTTAAATTAACTACCTTTAATTTGGTGCTAGCTATATAATTTTGAGTTTGTACACGTTGCAACTATGTACCTAATTGTTACACTTTTGAAGGTTCAGTACTAAATACGCATGATGAAAGTACATAGCATAAATGGGCACAAACTCAAAAATACATAGCTATTATGTGTCATTTTTCCTAACTATAATCAATTTTTAGCAAGTACAGGTTGTTTAAAAAATCAGCAGAAAAAACTCGAAAAGAATGATGAAAAACCGCACCTGAGGACCGTAAAATAGAGTAAAGCTAAAGCTAGTCCTGGTAGAACAACATCTTGTTGAAGGTACACTCGCCAAGCACGAAAAAATGAACTGTGTGATACCCTTTCGATAAATTTCCTCATTAGTGAGTTACTAGAATAAATGTTTACAGAATGACCATATGTGTAGTAATGCCGACTGGTTTCTGCCTGAGAAGTAGACGGGGCTTGTTCTTGATCATGTGGTATGGTGCCTTTAAGTCCTCGTTTTCGGCTGCTTTCTGATAAAGCCGGGATTCCTTCGTATACAGAGTTTAAGAGCCAATACTGCAAGAACACTGAGATGATATTCCATATTGCTAAACTAGCAGCCGATGCTATCAACGACACGAAACTAATGATGAATCCTGTAGCCACGGGTGCGAATAATTTGCATATTAGATCGATTCTCCGGATTACGGAATTCAACTTTGTTAGTAAGTTTGTAGAATGTCCTTCTGATATTACCACCACCCTGTCCAGATTTGAAGAATGTGTCACTCTAGTTTTGAATAGAATTATGCTCTAGATCCCAAAAGAAAAACCATGGTTTTGAAAACCAGACTGAACCGGACTGGATTTTTGAAAAAAAAAAATTTACTTGGATTTGATTTGTACATTCTTTTTTTGGACTTTTTTTAAAGGTTTTTGATATATTTATTTTTATTTTTATCTTCAGTATGTGAAATTTTAATTTTTGATAGTTTATGAAACTTAGAAATTGATATATCGTTCACAAATGTTTTTTTTAGGATTTATCTCTATTTTTTTTGTAATTTATAACTTTACATTAATTATAAAGTCATCTCATTTTTGGTACCGGTCGAACCAGTTTTTGAAATCATTGGATGGCTAGGTTCGACATCGGGTTCGATTTTCAAAACCATAAAATGAAGTTTGAAAACATCAACGGTTTGACCTCAAAAGTCAAACTAGCTATCAAGAATAATGCTCTATTTCACAGAAAAATACAACAGTTGACTTTCAAGGTCAACCATGAAAACTTGGATGTTTATAGATTTCAAGATTATTATCATCAATCAATTAGATTAGATCATTGTTTGATCTCAAAATTTAAATGTCAAATATAAAATTTACCATTCTCTTTCAATCAAGATGGTTCCGGCAAGAGTTGAAAGAACAGCAACCGCACCCGATAGATTAACAAGCACAACAAGCAAAGTAAACTCAGTGGCATTGGTGAGTCGCAAGTCCGGATAGATTAAAAGTCTAACCATCGTGACTCCGGCAACAATGAATGAGAAGTTTTGAGTCAACAACCAAATTTGAAGAACCTATCAAACAGAAAATTTGAAATTCAATTTATGATTGATTATATGGCTCGTACGAGCCTTAAGCAAGCATAGCGTAAACCTATTCTTTTCGATATTTCAAATTTATATCCTCCATTTTCTTTACAAGCCAAGCTTGAAGTTGAACAAGTTTGGGCTTAGCTTGACGCAATTTGATAAGCATAGGAATTTTGAGTTTAGATGAAAAATAAAAATAAAATTAATTAGGTGGCGCTTGACTCTCGAAATGGAGTTCGAAGGAAATGAAATACAAATTGAGTTTGTTTAAACTTTTACTAACAAAGATGAAGAGTTAAAAAATTTTTACTTGACATCAAATGCTTCGTTTATAGGAATTTAGAGTAAATTACTCTGTTTATCCTTTAAGTTTACCCATTATGACTTGTTCGGTCCTTTAACTTTGGAAATTACTCTGCTAATCCTTAAAATAGAAATTTTGAACACCAATGGTCCTTTATTCATACGAAAAACGTTAAATGTCCTCGCATTTCTCCAAACATCCATTTGAATAAAGGATCATTGACGTTCAAAATTCTTATTTAAAGGATTGTCTGAGTACTTTTAAAAGTTGAAGGACTGAACCAGTTATAATATGTCAACTTAAAGGATCAATGGAGAAATTTATACATGAATTTAACATTTTTTCCAACTCAGAAAAGAAATAGATTCCAACCCATACATGAACATACATTCTTAACTAATATTTTAAACTATCATTTACACTCACTATCAAATACATTAACAACTAAAATGTAAATTCTAATTCATTTAAATTCAATTTCGTGAACTAAATACTAGCTTAGAGTGTCGGTTCGTTCATGGATATCTTGATATTTACATTTAAAATCTCATGTTTTGTAACATCCTCGAACTCAATTACTGTAATTCGGAATTAATTAGGCGGATAATTTATAATTAAGTTGAATTATGAGCAATTATTATGTATTTGGGATATTTAAAAGTTTGTTGCTATTTTAAGAAGTTACGAAGTTTGAGAATTAATAATTATTATTATGGAGTATTATGAATGATAAAAGTTAGTAATGATAAATTTAAGAATAAATCAGTATTTTATAGAACCGGTTAAGTTGAGGGGTGAAATGTGCAAAAATGATGAAAGTTGAATAAAAAGACTAAAAGCTATTCATTTTCATTTCACTCTCTCTCTACTTTCTCTCTCTAGAAACGCTCTCTACTTCTCTCTAGATTATCTCACAAACCGACCGGCCGATTATCGAGATTTATACGTCATCGGAAAGATCTCGAGGAGTACTACAACAATCTACGGTTGGATTCTTGATTTCATACGGATTGAGGTAAGAATCGACCCTTTTAAGTTTATATATCTCGGTTTTGAAAACATGAAATTCGAATTTAGCATTTCTTGCATGAATAAAGCCGATTTTGCTTGAGTTTTAGCTAGAATATGATAGAGTATGCCTAATATAATCAAACCTAGGCATAATACATAACATATTCATGATTTTAGGCTTAGAAATGAAGGATTTAAGTTGTGGATATGAACAAACTCGAAAATACCAAGAACATAGTCGAAATGCAAGAACAAAGTCGATTTTTGCACTAAATTCGAGTGTATATTCGAATTTAACATTATGGGATTCGAATTTAGGTCCCTAAATTCGAATTTGGGTCCCTAAATTCGAATATGGTTCGAATTTATCTCTATATGTTCGAGTTTAGCCTTAAAATCGAAGGGAAATTCGAATTAGCCCCTAAAATTCGAATTTGATGCCTAAAAATTGAAACACACTCTCTAAACTCGAATAATATGAATGAAACTCATAGAAAATACATAAAATAACAAAAGTCATTCAAAGGATAAGGTTTGAACTTGAGTTGGGTTCAAACTTAGTTGTGGTTCGAATTTGGATATGGATCCAAAATGGGAAAAAATATTGCAGAACTTGTAAAACTTGGTTTTATGGATTTAAACAATTATTGACATGATGTGTTGTTACAAATAAATTACAGGTCCCTTGTGGTGTTGTTTAACCCACAGTGGGGTACTTTGTGATCCGGTTGAAAGCCCGAAGAGAAATAAAATTTGGATAAAGTTAATAACGCACCCACTGTGAGTACCTCTGATTTTAACATGTCTGCATCTGCTTTATGTTTTGCTTCGCCTGCTGAGGCATGTTGTTTCACTTTTGTTTGACACTCTACTAACTTGCGTATATGTTGATGCACATTCATACTTGTTGCATGTCCGTTTCTTTGTTGTGCATCTTATTGATGGACCTGAGGGTCGCATCTGTACTCCGGTGTTACTGTGCTATATGACCAAGAGTTGACACCTCTGTGGTCAGGATAGGCAGTAGGTCATCCCCGATCATACGTTTGCCTCAGATGGATTGTTTTTCTTATGCCGAGCGTCATCTCGAAGGAGTTGCGGCTCGGGTTTGCGTACCATGTGTACGTGTGGAAGTATACGGTATGCGTTACCGGTGTTACTTCAGGGGGCATCATAAGGATTTGTGGAATGTGTAAAATCATTGGTATTCACTAAGCATTCGCTTACCCTCTTAGTTGTTTATTTTTTTACAGGAAAAATGTAAGTCTGCCGCCGGACCTTCTAGTTAGGTCATTTGTGAAGATTCGGAAGATTTGGTACTATTTAATCGGTAATCATGCTTTGGGTTAATATTGTATTATATTCTGGATGTTGTAATAATTGTATTGGGTAAGTAGACTTAGATATGGTACCTTGTAGCACCATAGGGTGTATGACATTGTTGCGTTACCTTATTTATATGCTTCCGCACTTAAACTAGGTTATCAGATCATTATGTTATTGTATGATGGTGATTAATCCTGGGTGTTATTTAAATGATGGTTATTGTGACAAGGGTGTCACACGAGATGGTATCAGAGCAGTAGTTTGAGATTCAAGTGTCCGTGAGGTCTTGGTCTCAAACATTAAGTGATGATATGTAGTGGTTTAAGTAATGATCTGAACTAAGATAGGTTACGATCTAGTAATCATAGGAAAGTGAATTTCATACGGGACAACATGTGATGTAGTTAATTATGTGATGGGATCACTAAATAATTTATATATTTTATATATTTCAGAACATGTCTGGAGAAGGAATGACGCCACGAGAAACGAGGGAAATGGTGCTATCAATGATGGCAGAACAAAACAGAATGATTCAAGACCAATTTCGGGCGCGAGATGAGTCCAAAGCCAAAAGAAAAGAAGACAAGAGAAAAGAAAAGAGGGAATATGAAAGGAATTATGTTGTGGATGACATAAACCTTATGAATAAAGAGAAACGTAAAGACAAGGGAAAGGAAAAGATTGATTATGAAACTGGGATTGATGAGAATTACATGAACTATGTAATTAGATCATTCAAGGACTGGCAACCACCCACATTCTCTGGATCTCTGAGAATTGAGGAAGCAGAAATGTGGATTACAATTATGGAACAAATCTTTAAGGAGATGAATTGTAAGGATGAGTACAAGGTATTTTTGGCTAAGGATCAATTGATTGGACAAGCTAAGAAATGGTGGAACTGTTGGGAAAAAGAATTGGGATCCGAGTTGATTGCTTCCTTTAGTTGGGAACAATTCAAGTTGTTGTTTAGTAGGCAATATGGTGAGCCTGATATCGTACCACATGTTAATCATGTAGAAAGAGCTATTGGAAAGATTTTAAAGTCTGGAGAAGATAAACTAAATGGACTATACTTGAGGTCAAGAACAAATAAACGTGACAGAAGTAAGAGATGTTGCCATTGTAATCAATTTGGACATAAGGCTAATAAATGTCCAATGAAGGCCGATGCTTGTTATAATTGTGGAAAAGTGGGCCATTTTAGCAGAAATTGCAAATTTCGACCAAAGAATTAGCATGTAATAATATTACATGATGAAACTATGAATGAAAGGTTCAACAAAGAGATGAGATCTCTGAGATTGTGGTTATAACTTATTGGACGTTAATCCATAGAGTTAGAAGTGTACTTTAAAGATTCCATATGTAATATTTCATCAAAATTCTATGATGCTGAAGTTAACATGAAATCGAGCGATATAAAGTTATATTACTAATATAAGTATAATCATATTTATGAATGAGAATATTTGAGTATATAAATAGGCAGTAGATGAATAGCCAAGATGGACTTGGAAGCTTTGAATTGGAAAAGATGTTATAGACTCCTTGGAAATTTATGAATGAGTTTCGAAGTTCTAATAAAGTTTAAGTTTGACCATGATGGGTTAAAAGAATTGGAACTAATAGTATTAGTATCTTATGTGATATGTTTGAAGGATTGATAACAACTTGTAGTGTTTATCATAAAACAAAATAGCATCAACTTGTATTAAAAGGAAACGGTAAGGTACATTGTATTGAATATTTTAAGCTTACAAAGGTTGTGGCTGAGAACGTATGACACAGACTGTTCATGAGAATTTGATGCAGTTGAAGTCAAAGAGGCTATTTCAATATTTGAAATATGTAAATTTTATAACAAAAAGGAAAATAATTCAAGCATTTCTGAGAAAGCGAACGAAGGTATGAGAATACGTGACTTGTGTTAATATTGAATGGGATTTGGAATATGCAATGTGAAGTGTAAAGTAAGAGATACATGCGAAGTATAATTGATCGGAAGAGGGATATAATGCTTAATGAAATGGAGATTTGATTAAACATAAAAAGTTTAAAGAGACTTTGGACACTAGGGAAATTGCTTATACATCAAAGAAAAGTCTAGTATTACGATTCGGAATCTAAGGAAGATTCGGAGGTGATCATGAGTTCTGTTTGATCTTGGTGTCGATTAATTATTTGTATCTACTGTTTTTGCTCAACAAGTGTTAATACCTTGATCTAAGTTGTCTATTGTGATTGATGTTGAAATTGCTAAGTAACACATTAGTTAGCGTAGATCATGTGTATCATGATTGTACTTTAGTGATTGAAGAGCTAATACTCAATCCTGACTTGATTTCAATAGAGATCGGTGATTTGATACGATAATTAGAAAGAACTTATTACATATATGTGACAAGACGTATGTAGTTTGCAATGAAGAAATAATAAAGATAACTACGCCGGAAGGAGGCGAGAGATTTGTATATATATGAGTATTGGAGAAGTGGGGATCAATGTCTAATGATGATTGTTAGGTCCCGAAAGCTGATTGCTTAGGGCTGTGAGTTTTGTTTGGTATATGCTATTGATACCAAGACTGAAGAGAAAACTGTGGCCGATGTGCCTGTTGTCCCAAATGTTTCCATATGTGTTTCTGAAAGACTTGTCTGATGTGCCACTTGAAAGACAAGTGAAATTTTGTGTTGACTTGATCCCTGGAGCTTCTCCAATAGCTTGTTGTTCGTATCGGTATGCATCTACTGAAATGTAAGAGATGATGAAACAACTTTAGGAGTTATCAGATAAGGGCTTCGTTAGATTGAGTTCTTTGCCATGGGGAGCCTGATATTGTTTATGAAACAAAGGATGTCATAATGAGAATGTGTATAGATTAACATGATTTGAACAAATTGACTATAACAAGTAAGTATTCGCTGCCAGGAATTGATGATTATTGATCAGTTGCAAGGGGTTGGTTATTATTCAAAGATTGATTTATGTTCAGGATATCACTAGTTGAAAGATTTGTAAGAATAAAATACTGAAAATGGATTTCAGGGATAGTTATGAGTTTTACGAGTATTTTGTTATGCCATTTGGGATAGCCAACACCCCAACTGTTTCATGGACATTATGAATAAAGATTTGTATATCAATGTTGGGGGAAAATCTGTAATCGTAATTATCGATGATATGTTGGTATAAGTTTATAGTTGAATATGTCAAATCATGAGTTATGATTATAACAGATTATATTTTGGGATATGTGATTTCTGGAAGTGGATCTCGGAGGATTCTGCTAAAAAGGGGAGTGATTGAGAATTTGAAAGTTGTCTCGCAGTATTGCAAGAATTAAGAAGTTTTCTACGATTGGTAGATTGTAGACAACTTGATTAATTCGGTATATTATATATACGGACTCAAGAAGGTTATTGCTAGAAAGAATTGCACAAGATGTGCATCAGTAAGGTTAACATTATTTCCATGGTATTCTAGAATTGATTATGTCTTATTAGAAGAGTTGTTTCATGTTCAACTTTTAGTTTGCTTTACAAGTAGGATTATGCACTCATATAGCTATGAGTACAGCTTACCGACCTCGACAAATGGTCAAAATGAATGAACTATTTTCATATTTGAATACATGATGAGATCATGTATTTTGGATTTAAGTATCAACAAAAAGGAACAAGTTAGTACAATGGTGTATTGGCTCATTTAGAATAACAGAAAAGCTAGGAATCTGTTATCTTATTTGGAATTACATAAGGAAATATCGAAATAGCACTTGGTATTTTATGTGGAAAGCTTTATGTAATCTTCACAACTGGTAATGAAGATTGGGATGATTAATTATACCGAATTGGAAATTCATGAAAGGTTAGTATATGTAAAGAAGTCGGAGTATATTACAGATATGAAATTAATGAAGATAAGAAACAAAGACATTAAAATGGTATTGATATGTTAGAAGCATAACAAAGAAGTAAATCACATTTGGGAGACAAAAGTCGATACGTTGAAAAAGTATAAGTATGTATTTGAATCCAAATACACTTCGAGGACGAAGTTTGAGCGTGATGGAGCCCATGTTGTAACATCCTCGAATTCAAATACTGTAATTCGGAATTAATTAGGCAGATAATTTATAATTAAGTTGAATTATGAGCAATTATTATGTATTTGGGATATTTAAAAGTTTGTTGCTATTTTAAGAAGTTACGAAGTTTGAGAATTAATAATTATTATTATGGAGTATTATGAATGATAAAAGTTAGTAATGATAAATTTAAGAATAAATCAGTATTTTATAGAACCGGTTAAGTTGAGGAGTGAAATGTGCAAAAATGATGAAAGTTGAATAAAAAGGCTAAAAGCTATTCATTTTCATTTCACTCTCTCTCTCTCTCTACTTTCTCTCTCTAGAAACGCTCTCTACTTCTCTCTAGATTATCTCACAAACCGACCGGCCGGGATTATCGAGATTTATACGTCATCGGAAAGATCTCGAGGAGTACTACAACAATCTACGGTTGGATTCTTGATTTCATACGGACTGAGATAAGAATCGACCCTTTTAAGTTTATATATCTCGGTTTTGAAAACATGAAATTCGAATTTAGCATTTCTTGCATGAATAAAGCCGATTTTGCTTGAGTTTTAGCTAGAATATGATAGAGTATGCGTAATATAATCAAACCTAGGCATAATACATAACATATTCATGATTTTAGGCTTAGAAATGAAGGATTTAAGTTGTGGATATGAACAAACTCGAAAATACCAAGAACATAGTCGAAATGCAAGAACAAAGTCGATTTTTGCACTAAATTCGAGTGTATATTCGAATTTAACATTATGGGATTCGAATTTAGGTCCCTAAATTCGAATTTGGGTCCCTAAATTCGAATATGGTTCGAATTTATCTCTATATGTTCGAGTTTAGCCTTAAAATCGAAGGGAAATTCGAATTTAGCCCCTAAAATTCGAATTTGATGCCTAAAAATTGAAACCCACTCTCTAAACTCGAATAATATGAATGAAACCCATAGACAATACATAAAATAACAAAAGTCATTCAAAGGATAAGGTTTGAACTTGAGTTGGGTTCAAACTTAGTTGTGGTTCGAATTTGGATATGGATCCAAAATGGGGAAAAATATTGCAGAACTTGTAAAACTTGGTTTTATGGATTTAAACAATTATTGACATGATGTGTTGTTACAAATGAATTACAGGTCCCTTGTGGTGTTGTTTAACCCACAGTGGGGTACTTTGTGATCCGGTTGAAAGCCCGAGGAGAAATAAAATTTGGATAAAGTTAATAACGCACCCACTGTGAGTACCTCTGATTTTAACATGTCTGCATCTGCTTTATGTTTTGCTTCGCCTGCTGAGGCATGTTGTTTCACTTTCGTTTGACACTCTACTAACTTGCGTATATGTTGATGCACATTCATACTTGTTGCATGTCCGTTTCTTTGTTGTGCATCTATTGATGGACCTGAGGGTCGCATCTGTACTCCGGTGTTACTGTGCTATATGACCAAGAGTTGACACCTCTGTGGTCAGGATAGGCAGTAGGTCATCCCCGATCGTACGTTTGCCTCAGATGGATTGTTTTTCTTATGCCGAGCGTCATCTCGAAGGAGTTGCGGCTCGGGTTTGCGTACTATGTGTACGTGTGGAAGTATACGGTATGCGTTACCGGTGTTACTTCAGGGGGCATCATAAGGATTTGTGGAATGTGTAAAATCATTGGTATTCACTAAGCATTCGCTTACCCTCTCAGTTGTTTATTTTTTTACAGGAAAAAGGGAAGTCTGCCGCCGGACCTTCTAGTTAGGTCATTTGTGAAGATTCGGAAGATTTGGTACTATTTAATCGGTAATCATGCTTTGGGTTAATATTGTATTATATTCTGGATGTTGTAATAATAGTATTGGGTATAGTACCTTGTAGCACCGTAGGGTGTATGACACTGTTGCGTTACCTTATTTATATGCTTCCGCACTTAAACTAGGTAATCAGATCATTATGTTATTGTATGATGGTGATTAATCCTGGGTGTTATTTAAATGATGGTTATTGTGACAAGGGTGTCACATGTTTGGTTTACGGAATCAATAAATGTATTTCATAAACAGTCACTTCCTTTGTTATGTTATTTAAAAAGCATGGTACCCCTTAGCTTATGTTTGATAGAAAGAATCGGAAATAAATGAAATGATGTTAAAATCAATGGTTTTTTAAACCATGAAATTTAAAATGGGCAAATGATCAAAAATAGTAACATCTTTTGTCAATTTTTTCATTAATAGCAACATTATTTATTTTTTATCATTAATAACAATAACTTTTGTTTTTTTTTTTATCAACATTAGCAACTTTTAACCTAACTAACTGAGATCCCAGTTAAGTGAGCTGACATGGATATTTTTTGCTAAGGTGGAGAGCCACGTGTCTTCTTCCTTCCATTTCTCTGCAACCCTTCTTTGACCTTCCCTTTTCTCTGCAGAGAAATAAAGACCACCAGTTCCAAAACCATGAAACAAAAAGACAAAATCGCTATGCATACTCAAACCCAATATGTCAGAATCCATTTTCATCTTATTTTTCACATTTTCAGTTTTCTTTCTTTTAAGATTTGAAGCTTGAATTTCATCGTACATGAATCCTACGACTATATTCTTATATTTTGCTTTTTTAACATGGAGCTGAGAAGAAATCGATCGGCGATCCTGCGTTGCCGGTAAAAAATGCTTGCCGTCGAGATCCAACGATCGATTCCACGACGACATTAACCCTAAACCTCGCTCAATCAGGATTCAAAATTGTCCTCGGCTCCTCGCCGCCGGTATCTTCCAATCTATGACCACTGTTTGCACGTCTCATCCTCCTCAAGTTTCTTTTCCTTCGTCTTTCTCTTTACCGACCACCATAATGACAGCTTCACTGTTACGCCGTGAGGACCAAATCCGTGATTGTAAGGATTAGAGGATGGAGAATCGTCGGAAGATGATGACGGTGGTTTAGGTCCCCAAAAGGGGATGGTTGTTTCAGCATCCACGTCGAGGAATTGAGAAGAAAGACCGGAAGCGGTGAGGGAACGGCGGTGGAAGGAGTCGTACAAGGAGACGAAGCTAAGACAAGAGGCCGAGATTGTTGTGGAAGTGCAGTGAGTGATTGGGATTTGGGAGGGTTTTGTTGGCTACCTCTGAAAATGGCAATGGAGTCATATTAAAGATGAGCCAAAAAAAATTGGTGTAACAGTTGATCTTTTTATTTCTCTGCGAGAAAAGGGAAGGAAGAAGAAAGGGGAAGCAAGAAGGGTTGCAGAGAAAAGGGAAGGAAGAAGAAAGGGGAAGCAAGCGTACCCTTCATTTTAACCTAGATATATTAATTAGGTGACGTGGATAACCTTATACACCTGGTTACACACGTGGCTCTCCAACTCATCAAAAAATATCCATGTCAGCTAACTTAACTGAGATCTCAGTTAGTTTGGTTAAAAGTTGCTAATATTGATAAAAAAAAACAAAAGTTATTGTTATTAACGATAAAAAATAAATAATGTTGCTATTAATGAAAAAAATGACAAAAGATGTTACTATTTTTGATCATTTGCCCATTTAAAATTACAATAACCATACGATTGTTGTAATTCTCTTTTTTTTTTTTCAATTTTATCTTTTGCTTAATTTTTCACCATTGCTAGAGAAATGAAATAATTGAATTTATAAATTATACATTGATACAAGAGAATTCATAAAGAATGTATATATGCAATTCAATTCTACTAACTAAATGCATCATTTTCATTTATGAACATTTTGTCAAAGAATCTGCATTATTTTTTAGAAAAATTTGATAATCTAAAGAATGTAACGTAACAGATATTTAAAATTCTTACTAAATTCTGCAAATCAAACATTGGATTTTAAATGTAAACCGCATTGAATCTCAAGAAAGTCACGAACCAAACGCTCCCTTAGCGTCTTGCATTCAAAATCCTTCCACATTTTTATAAATCTTATCAATTAAACATCTCACAAAATTTAAAATCATATATGAAAATGTTGCACAATGAAATTTAGTTGACAAAATGCAGATCCAAATAAAAATTGACAGAACCAAACGTACACATGCAGAATATGACATCCAACTTCTTATTAATTAATTAAGTGAATTTAGCAACCATACAAATAAATAGAGGAGCAGGTGCTGATGTGCTGTCACTCCACACCTCATGTTTTTTTATGAATTATGATAGACTTTAATTTTCTTTTTTATTAATGTCGTTTTTATTAATTAGTTTTCTAAAAAACAATTGTTTCCAATAAATAGAAGTTTGCATGGATACAACTAATCAAGACCATCTTTAAATAACAATTAGGAAACGTTTGATATGTTGAAATAATAATAAAATGTAGTAAAACTTTATAAAGTTGTTTTAACAATAATATATAGTTACTACACATGACACTGAAAAATAAAATAAATAGTATAAAAACTTCATTCAACTACCTAACACACCTTAAAGTATAATTGTTGTTCTAGACTTCTAGTTAAGGGTTTATCCTAAGAAAACAACCTATTATTATATTTTTATTGATTTTGTCAGATTTGGTCATTATGTCTTTTGTTTTTTTTTTTTTTTTTTGTTTTAATGTCTATACCTTTTTGTCTTCTTCATTTTGGTCTCTCTACATCAGACGTGAAAACTAACTTGGTAAAAATATAATTAAAGATGTGACGGTTTTTTCAATAACATATATGTAAAAATGTAAAAAAAATACGGTTGTTTCTTTTAATTATAAATTTAAGCAGAAAAACCATTAAATTTTTATATTTTTATATTTTGATCTCTGATGCATAATTTTCAAAGATATATATGGATGAAAATAAATATGAAAAATATAAGAACAAAAATAAGAAAACAACTAAGACAGAGAACAAATCAATAAGAATATAAATTTACCTTTGCTTTTTTCTTCAATATAATTCCTTTACTTAATTCTTAAACAGATATTGGTCAAACTTTTAATTAGATGTACCATTGAGTAATTAAAAAAGATAATATATTTTTATATTGTGGTTTAAGTGAACAACCCTTAAAATCTGTTTAACATTAAGGAGATTGGATGCATGCATATATGATGAATTCAATTCAATTAATATCTCCTTTCAATATCATTTTAAAGACCGATTATGAATGAATTGAAAGAAAAACAAACACGTAAGATGGATCGAGATCGGACCTTAGGATATGTTGAGTTGTCGATCCATTGCCCTACAAATGGACCAAATAAGGTGGTCGAGGCCGACTCAACCACCCCATAAGCTGCAGCCATAAGCAAAGAATCCGGCCAAATGTTTATCATATATAACCCGACCGAAAACTCCCACATCCTATTTAAATCCAAAAAAATATTATATAAAGTTAATATGAGAATGCTACTTAAGATTGATTAACATATGTATTTGAATCGATCAAGAAATATAAACTTGATTTTAGGGTTTAGTTAATTGTGATTAATTAGTAGGAATGACACTCAATTAACTATATACTTGAATCAAGAATTGAAACACATATACGCAAACTTTTTAGGGTTTACAAGGTCTATACTCTATAGCTAGGGTTCTTTTTAATTCCCCAAATTCTTAATCCTTTTTCAAATAGAATTGAATTAATTAATTACGTAGTTAATCGTATTAAAATTAAAAACATGCACCCGGAATTCAAAATATCATGATTAAACCAAGATAAACATTCAATTGTTCTCATGTATATATCCTCATCAAACCATAATCTCAAAGAAAAAAAGAGAAGATATAATATATAAAAAGAAATGCATAAACACACTTACATATATGTACGTGTTCATATATATATCGGTGTTTGTATGCTCTGTGTGTGTGTGTGTGTGTGTGAGAGAGAGAGAGAGAGAGAGAGAGAGAGAGAGAGACAGAGACAGAGAGAGAGACCTGGCACCCCATCTGGCTAAGAAGTGTCCAACATATAGAGAGACGAGAAGAGATGTAGGGATATTATCTTGATGATGATGAGGAAGAAGAGATGGGTGTTCATCACCGAGTTTTAGATAGTACCCAGCTTCCTCCTCCATCTCTCTCTCTCTCTCTCTCTCTCTCTCTCTGTATATATATATATATATATATATAAACGTATGTATGTATATATCTCTCGATCTCTCCTAGATCCAAAACTGTTTGCATGGGGTATAGGAGCTGATCACCGAAGAGGCTGATGTGAATGACATTTATACCCTTGCAGATGCTGCCAACATGAAACATGCAACATAGTAGGTGGTGTAATTATTTTATGCATCATCAATATATACACACACACACAAATACATGCATAAGAAAACCCTTCAAAATGCACAAATTTATACATTAAATGCATAAATTTAAAAATTAAATTTATAACTTAAAATCATTATTGGTTTTCAATATTAATAAATATCATAATCTAACATTAAAATTACTTTTAAATTTTAAATTCATCAAAATTTACATTAAATTCTCAAATTTGAACATTAAATGCATAAAATTTGTCAAATGCACAAATTCAAACATAAAGTGGACGAATTTATTATGAGAATTGTAAATGTTTATATCAAATGCATGAATTCATCAAATGTATAAATTTTAGCATCAAATGC
The DNA here is from genome assembly GCA_020465985.1 of Centrapalus pauciflorus. Taxonomy (NCBI): domain Eukaryota; kingdom Viridiplantae; phylum Streptophyta; class Magnoliopsida; order Asterales; family Asteraceae; genus Centrapalus; species Centrapalus pauciflorus. Next base: position 186,331 of record JAANYP010007204.1, read on the forward strand.
ATAATTTTTTACATTAAATGCATAAATTTTAGAGTGATATTCACCGAATTAGGAGTTCTTGCCGGAACCCAACCCTATATATATATATATATATATATATATATATATATATATATATATATATATATAGGGGCAGGTTCTATGGGGCACCTGTATGCATTGTGCACTTTGGGAACCTGTACGCACCGTTAGATCTTGAAGTTTAATGGTTCAGATTGTAGTGGCAAAAGGGTAATTAACTTGAAAATGGGTGCACGGGTGCATAACTTCTCGCGCGCGGAAGGGCAAAATCGGAAGATGCTTGAATTCCGAAAATATTCAATCCGAATCCAAACAAACATGATGCATTTTCATCCAATTTATTGGATTCGTCTTCAAACACGATGCATCTTCATCCAATTCATTTTCAAACATGATACATTTCGATCATATTCATCCTCGTATTTGTTCCATCATTATGCAATACCAAAATCGTGATGCATTTCGGCCATATTCATCCTCGTCTTTGTTCCATCATTATGCATCACCAAAATCGTGATGCATTTTGACATTTAAACGTGTTAATTTCGTGATGCATCTCTGAAATTTAAACGTGTTCATCAACCACTACAAGAAATAAGAGTATTAGGGGCGACAAAAGTCGCCGCTAAAACCCCGAAAAGTCGCCGCTATTGCCTTTAGCGGCGACATGTCGCCGCTATTGATGTCGCCGCTAAAAATTTGTCGCTATTGCTCGAATTGTCGCCGCTATTGATGTCGCCGCTAATAGTGTCGCCGCTATTACTATTTGTCGCCGCTAATAGTGTCGCCGCTATTGATGGTTATATTTTTTAAAAAAAAATTATAAAAATTCATTAAAACCTGCTTTAATTGTTTTTTTGCACTTTATAATTTATAAACCTGGATATAATACAGAAATTTCATATATACAAAACATCCGTCAACTACAAAATCCATATAACCCGTTTAAATTGTTTGTTACACATTAAACTACCTAACTACTCCGCATTATCTTCGTCTTCATTCTCTTCGTTCCCCATATCTTCATCTTGGTGTCCCATGTCATTTTGAGACGAAAATGACTTTATCATTATTAGGGTTACAATAATGTTAGGCCCATTTAGCCTTTGGGCTTTTAGGGTTTGCATAGTTTAGGGTTTCTTTATCTATATATAGGGCCTTTGTTAGCTTCTCTAAACCATATCATTGTACTCTTATTTTTCAATATAATACTCGTTAATCTTTCAGTCATACCAATTTCTATATGGTATCAGAGCCGTCGATCTATGTTTGATTGTTTATTAAGCACCGGTTTTGTTGGGGTTCGCCGCCGCTGATTCTGTTGGGATTCGCCGTCGATGATTTGTTGACTGCTTCGCCGCCGCTCCCGTTGGTATGATCATTTTATTTTTGGGTTGGTTTTCATTTGGTTATGCCTTGTGGATTTAGTTTTTTTTTTTTTTGGTTCTGATTTGGATCTGTGAGCCTGCGTTTTGGTTGAACATTGCCGCTGCTGTGGTCTATGTTGTTGGTGGATTGATTTATTAGGGTTTATCATTTGCATGTTTTGCTAGTTTGATTGCGGATTTACTTGTTTAGTTTTGCGGTGTATTGATATTGGTACTCGGGTGGGTGGTCGATTATTGTTTCTATCATGGCGGGTGGAAAAGAGGATTCGTTACAGGCTATTAGTGTTCAGTTGGATGGTAAGAACTATGGGTATTGGAGTTATGTGATGAAAAATTTCTTGCGTGGAAAGTCTATGTGGGGATATATTTCTGGTACTAAGGTTAAACCTACTGATGCTGATGCTACTGATTATGTTATTGCTATTGATACATGGGAGACTAATAATTCTAAGATTATTACATGGATCAATAATTCTGTGGTTCAGTCTATTGGCATTCAGTTAGCAAAATATGATACCGCAAAACAGGTTTGGGACCATTTGGAGAGACTTTACACGCAGTCTAATTTCGCTAAGCAGTATCAATTAGAAACCGATATACGTGCGCTCCAACAGAATACACTAAGTATTCAGGAGTTTTACTCTGCCATGTCTGATTTATGGGATCAATTAGCTCTTACTGAATCCGCCGCTTTGAAGACCTTTCAGCCATATATTGATAGGAGAGAGGAACAGCGTTTGGTACAGTTTTTGATGGCACTACGGTCTGATTTTGAAGGATTACGAGGGACAATCCTTCACCGCTCGCCTCTTCCTACTGTTGATTCGGTGGTTCATGAATTAATAGCAGAGGAAACTCGTTTGAAGTCTCAGGGTGATAAGGGGACTAAATCATCTAGTACTGCTACCCCTGCTGTCTTTGCTGTCCCACAACGATCTCATTTGTCTAACTCTAATCAGACTCGACCTGCCTCTAAGATTGCTTCAGATGAGTGTGCTTATTGTAAACAGAAGAATCATTGGAAGTCTCAGTGCCCTTTATTGCTCGGCAAAAGTAAACAACAGCCAAATCGTTCTTTCTCGCAGAATAAGTCATCGGGATCCTCTACATGGACGTCTCGTCCACCTCAGTTTAATGCTGCTGCTGTTACACCTTCTGTTGATTCGGGATCTACTGATACCAATCCCTCTCCATCTGTTTTGGACCCTCACGTGTTTGAGCAGTTTCGGCAATTCCTCTCCACTACTGCCATGTCAGCCTCTCCTCATTCAGGTTTGTCTTCGTCTGGTAATTCAGGTACACCTTTATCCTTATGGATTTTAGATTCAGGAGCGTCCAATCATATGTCACCTCATTTGTCTTCGTTTGTTTCATTATCTGCTGATTCTTCTCTATCTGTTATGTCTGCTAGTGGTACACCTATGCCTATAGAAGGTGTTGGTACAGTTGTCTCCCCACATGTGTCTCTTCCTAATGTATACTATATTCCTACTCTTACCATGAATCTTGTCTCGGTCAGTCAATTATGTAAATCTGGATATCATGTTTTCTTTTCTGATACCCATTGTTGTGTGCAGGACCCTCATTCTCAAACAGTGATTGGGACAGGCCATAAGCTAGGGGAGCTATATGTTGTGGATGATCTGAGGCTATCTACTGTTGCTGCTGCGGGTGTTGATTTGTCTTCATTTCGTTTGTCTTCTTTGTCGTCTGATTTTTATTTATGGCATTCTCGTTTGGGTCATGTGTCTACTTCTCGTTTACAATTTTTAGCCTCTACAGGCGCTTTAGGACATTTGAGTAAATCTAATATTTCTGATTGTAGTGGGTGTAAACTGGCAAAATTTTCAGCCCTACCTTTTACTAAAAGTATGTCTTGTTCTTATGCTTCATTTGATCTTGTTCATTCTGATGTGTGGGGACCTGCACCTGTTTGTTCTAAAGGGGGTTCCAAATACTATGTGTCATTCATTGATGATTACACTCGTTATACATGGGTATATCTTATGAAACATAGATCAGATTTTCTCTCTATTTACAAGGATTTTCGTGCTCTTGTCAAAACCCAACATTCAGCTGTTATTAAATGTTTTAGGTGTGACTTGGGGGGGGGAATATACTTCTAATGAGTTTACACAATTGCTTTCTTCTGATGGTACCCTATACCAAACCTCATGCACTGACACTCCTCAACAAAATGGCGTTGCTGAAAGGAAACATCGTCATCTTGTTGAAACTGCTCGCTCTCTATTACTATCTTCTGAGGTTCCTAGCAATTTCTGGGGGGAAGCAGTTCATACTGCTGCTTATGTCATTAATCGCATTCCTACGGCCCATAATTCTGGTCTGTCTCCTTTTGAAAAACTTTATGGATCTAAACCTGATTACTCTTCTTTGCGTGTCTTTGGCTGTGCCTGCTTTGTTCTTCGTCCGCATGCAGAACGCAATAAATTGTCTTCCAAAGCTGCCTTGTGTGTTTTTCTGGGTTATGGGATTAGTCAAAATGGGTATCGATGTTTTGATCCGATAAGCCAAAAGCTCTACACTTCGCGTCATGTGATCTTCTTGGAACATATTCCTTTTTATTCTATTCCTGCCAAATCTCATGATATGACCCGATCTGACCTTTTGTTTGTTGATCCTTTCACTGATGATCTTGATAACATGGATAGTCAACCTTCTGAGACATCTACAACAATGGATGCCTCTGTTACAGACACTCCTACAGCTCCATCTGTGCCTACGTCCATCCCATCACCGGTTGAGAATGCAGAGGTTCCTATTGTACGCAAGTCAACTCGTTTTCGTAAGTCCACTAAACTTTCTGATTTTTCTTATTCATCATACTCATCTTCGTTTGCTTCCTTCATTGCTAAAGTTCACAGTCTGGCTGAACCCAACTCTTTTAGAGAGGCTGTTTCTGATCCTCTTTGGCAGAATGCTATGGCTGAGGAATTGACTGCTCTTCATCAGACTCGTACATGGGATTTGGTTCCGTTGCCATCTGGAAAACATTCTATTGGTTCTCGCTGGGTGTATAAGATTAAGACCAAGTCGGATGGATCTATTGAACGGTATAAAGCCCGTTTGGTTGCTAAGGGATATTCGCAAGAATATGGTCTGGATTATGAGGAGACTTTTGCTCCTGTAGCCAAAATGACTACAGTTCGTATGTTGATTGCAGTAGCCTCTATTCGCAAGTGGAAGATTTCTCAGATGGACGTCAAGAATGCTTTCTTGAATGGTGATTTGCATGAGGAGGTCTATATGACTCCTCCTCCTGGTGTTGCTCACAAGCCAGGAGAAGTATGTCGGCTGCGCAAAGCTTTATATGGCCTCAAACAAGCTCCTCGTGCTTGGTTTGAGAAGTTTTCCACTGTCATCACCTCTCTTGGTTTTCATCCTAGTAACCATGACTCTGCTTTGTTTGTTAAATGTACGAGTGCAGGACGGATACTCTTATCTTTGTATGTGGATGATATGATTATTACTGGTGATGATTATGCCGGTATTGAATCCTTAAAGCGTGATTTAGCTCACCGTTTTGCTATGAAGGACTTGGGATTGCTTCGTTATTTTCTGGGAATAGAGGTTGCTCATTCTGACAAGGGATATCTTCTTTCCCAGTCTAAGTACATTTCGGATTTGTTTGAACGTGCTCGCCTATCTGACAACAAGACTGTGGATACTCCCTTGGAAACTAATGCTCGTTATTCCCCTACTGATGGTGTTCCTCTTGATGATCCGACTTTGTATCGTACCATTGTGGGTAGTTTAGTTTATCTCACGGTCACCAGACCTGATATTGCTCATGCTGTCCACATTGTCAGTCAATTTGTGACTGCTCCTACGACTGTACATTGGGGGGCGGTCCTTCGCATTCTGAGATATCTAAGGGGCACTCAGTTTCAGACGCTTGTGTTTCCATCGTCATCTACTTTTGATCTACGTGCTTACAGTGATGCTGATTGGGCTGGGGATCAGACTGATCGTAAGTCCACTACTGGTTTTTGCGTCTTTCTTGGAGATTCACTTGTTTCATGGAAGAGTAAGAAGCAGGATGTTGTTTCTCGCTCTTCTACTGAAGCCGAGTATCGGGCTATGGCTGCTACTACTAGTGAGGTTGTTTGGCTACGCTGGTTACTTGCTGACATGGGGGTTCGCCTATCTCAGTCTACCCCGATACATTGTGACAACAAAAGTGCTATTCAGATTGCTCGTAATTCTGTTTTTCATGAACGAACGAAACACATTGAAATTGATTGTCACTTCACTCGCCATCATCTTCAGATGGGAACAATTTCCTTACCGTTTGTGCCTTCCGCTCTACAAGTTGCTGACATTTTTACTAAGGCTCACTCTGCTGCTCGTTTTCGGTTTTTATCAGACAAACTCTCAATGTTTATTGCTGTGGCATTGTGAGTTTGAGAGGGGATATTAGGGTTACAATAATGTTAGGCCCATTTAGCCTTTGGGCTTTTAGGGTTTGCATAGTTTAGGGTTTCTTTATCTATATATAGGGCCTTTGTTAGCTTCTCTAAACCATATCATTGTACTCTTATTTTTCAATATAATACTCGTTAATCTTTCAGTCATACCAATTTCTATAATCATATCAGAAAGCGCCGATCTAAACCTTGGGTTTCGAAGAAAGACATCTACATTATCCGGCTACAAAATAAACAACTATATTAGCAACTTATATATAAGCTAAAATAACAAACTAACGTAACTAAAATACTAAAGTAACAAAGCACCAACTATATATATGACCGTTTACAAGTATATATGACAAATTTCAACCAATTACAAGTAAATATAACGCATATCGACCCATTATCATCATTTACATGTATATATCATCTATATCAAGCGAATGTGTCTCATATTTACCTATGATTATCAACATCAATCCATTACAAATATATATCACACATTTCAACCAATTACAAGCGATAACAAACGAATGTGTCTCATATTGACCTGTGATTATCAATATCAATCCATTACAAGTATATATGACACATTTCAACCAATTACAAGTAACTATAATGCATATTGACCCATTATCATCATTTACATGTATGAAGAAAGACATCTACATTACTATTTGTCGCCGCTAATAGTGTCGCCGCTATTGATGGTTATATTTTTTAAAAAAAAATTATAAAAATTCATTAAAACCTGCTTTAATTGTTTTTTTGCACTTTATAATTTATAAACCTGGATATAATACAGAAATTTCATATATACAAAACATCCGTCAACTACAAAATCCATATAACCCGTTTAAATTGTTTGTTACACATTAAACTACCTAACTACTCCGCATTATCTTCGTCTTCATTCTCTTCGTTCCCATATCTTCATCTTGGTGTCTCATGTCATTTTGAGACGAAAATGACTTTATCATATCAGAAAGCGCCGATCTAAACCTTGGGTTTCGAAGAAAGACATCTACATTATCCGGCTACAAAATAAACAACTATATTAGCAACTTATATATAAGCTAAAATAACAAACTAACGTAACTAAAATACTAAAGTAACAAAGCACCAACTATATATATGACCGTTTACAAGTATATATGACACATTTCAACCAATTACAAGTAAATATAACGCATATCGACCCATTATCATCATTTACATGTATATATCATCTATATCAAGCGAATGTGTCTCATATTTACCTATGATTATCAACATCAATCCATTACAAATATATATCACACATTTCAACCAATTACAAGCGATAACAAACGAATGTGTCTCATATTGACCTGTGATTATCAATATCAATCCATTACAAGTATATATGACACATTTCAACCAATTACAAGTAACTATAATGCATATCGACCCATTATCATCATTTACATGTATATATCATCTATATCAAACGACAACAAGCGAATGTGTCTCATATTGACCTATGAGTATCAATATCAATCCATTACAAGTATATACGAACACATTTCAACCAATTCCAAACGACAACAAGCGAATGTGTCTCATATTGACCTATGAGTATCAATATCAATCCATTACAAGTATATACGAACACATTTCAACCAATTCCAAACGATAACAAGCGAATGTGTCTCATATTGACCTATGATTATCAATATCAATTATTTACAAGTATATATGACACATTTCAACCAATTTCAAGCGATAACAAGTATATATATATATGTTGCATTTGGTAAATAAGTTACCTCAGTAGGGCGTGATGATTGAGTATATCCTTGACTGGAAGTCGACATCCCAGAAGGTTTATATCCAATTCCTTTAATATGTCCCCGTCTAGAGCCCAATACCTTCTCAAAAATGGCTACTTCGTCGACTGGGGTTGGATTCAATGTTGAGCTCGATCGTTCGTATTGTTCACCAATCTCACGCAATAAGGAATTCTGTATTTCATAAAGATGATTAAATAGATTGGTGTACTATTAAATTTAAAACAAAACACAATAATGTACTTCACATTCAAGAATTAAACATCAAAATTAAGCTCAATAACTAAAAACTTACATAATTTTCCTCAGCTAATGGTGTGTCGAATTGCCCTTGTTTATTGACATGAGCATCACGATAAACTTGGACTCGATTCATATTCTGCTTTTCAATAAAACTTAGATTATACTTTAAAAACATTTAAATACAAACATATACATGTATATATATAACTCTTAATCGTAACTTACTTTTTTGTAGCATGTGCTACTATATGAGCTTGTCCCTCCATGATTTTTGATAACTTGTTTCGCACGATTTAATTTATTTTGCTCAGAACGGTTTTTATGCTTGTCTGTCGTGAAATAGTCCACACATTTATTCCAATTTTCTTCGGACATAGCTTCGGGAGGGCTAGCCCTTGCTCTCTCTATATCATCATACCCTCCTACATTTAGAAAGTATGTCTTGGCATCTGTTTTGCGGCCTCTGTAACGAGTAGCAAGCATATGCTCAAGGCCTTCTCTCAACCTGCATTGTTGTGGGTCTTCCATCACCCCTTGAATATCAAAATATGGCTAAAAATGAAAGTAAAGTTAGAAAGTTAATTAACAGTCACTTATATGAAATATACATAAAGAATAATTTACCCGAAGATGCTCAAACATAGCATTCTTCTCGGCAAGAGAGACCTTTTTCCATGAATCTCTATCCAAAGCGATGTCACGCCATATATATGAACTAGCCTCGCGAATGAAAAGATCATGTAACTCGCCAACAGTAGTGCCAGTGTATTTATCAAAGTGCAAAGGTAAAGGAATCCTCCCGTTTTTCTCCCAGGTGGGTGTGAGACCAAGGTTTTTAGCCTTGCCTCTACGTCGAGG